>CAJQZJ010004755.1:1140591-1159588 GCA_907164525.1 Lophiomys imhausi
ACACACACACACACACACACACACACACACACACACACACACACACACACACACCAAAATTTAATCTTAAAACTCATATGAATGCTTGCTTAATCCCCACTCCCTCCTTCCCTACGTTAACATGTTCATCCCATAATTGGCCACAGGTAACTGAAACCATAGGCCATAGGAGCCCTGATTAAAGAGAGGCATTGCTCTTCTGCAGCAGACTCTATAGGATAAAGGGTCCTCAGGACTGGATCAAAGGTGACTGTGATGCCTACCAGCTGGGGCCAGGACAAATTCCTGTTGGAAAAGTGGGGAGGAGGGCTGAGTAAAATGCAGTCATCCCTTCCACAAAGGGGTACTAAGAAGCCGGTGGGCTAGATTTCAAAGGAGTGTGAGGATGGTTGAGTTAGTTCAGATGAGTAGGTGAGTTCCAGGGAAAGAAAAATTCTCTAGTTCCCTTAAAAGTCCTGGGGGCTAACATTAAAAAAAAATCCTAGGGGTCCCTGCAAGTGTGTGATTCTCAGACTCTCACATAATGTGAAGGAGATGAAAAAATACAAGAGCTGAAGGGGCCTCAGAGTCAGCACATAACATACCCAGACACCAGATTCTCAGCACAGAGATTTATTTAACCCAAAAGGATAAGCAGGCTGCCTCTGGATTAGGCAAAGACAGAGATGGCTGACTGGCACATGGCTGTTTTAAGGGCTCTGGCATGAGAAAAGAAGACAGGGGGTGGTTCTCATCCAGAGAGGGTTGGAGTGGCTCTCTCTGATTGAGTAAGATGAGAGCAAAGGAGATGAGGTAGTAGGCTTTTCATCATGTAGTCTGGTGCCATTTTATAAGGTAGCATGCCTTTGGTCATGTAACTCAGTGGGTTTGAGAGACTGTATCAGGACCAACAGCCTTCATCAGCTTCATAACCTTGGAAGATACAATAGAACAGTGGGGGCTGGCATGGGTCCTCTGAAAGTTGACTCAACAAATTACTTGTCAATCTTCAACAGTGTGATTACCTGTCCAGTCACCTCCTCATCCTGCCTGTGTCCCAGTAGAAACACACACAGCAGGAGAGTGAGCCTGGGCTCCTGATGCTGAGTTCTAAGGGGCTTCCCTGTTGTGGAAGCCCTGAGTTATTAAAGCTTCTAGTTTACTTTGAAATCCTAAGATTCAAAATCCTGAAAGCTGCTTGCTAGGAAGGGGAGTGGAGAGGGTGGCTGGGGCTGCAGCACGGAACACACAGGTCTGAAAATAGTTTTGACTTCACACCTAGGAAGACAACAGTAGAGCTGTTTTATAGACAGATGTGCAGGGTGGTCACACTGCCAATAATTACTTAATTGATCAATAATTACTCATAAATATATTAATTTAATTAATTTAACAATTAATTTAATTATCAATTAATTAAATTAAAAGGAGGGAAGGAAAAAAGTCAAGGTATATCTCCACAGACATGATGGGATAGGACCGGCAGTGTAAGAAGACAGTTGAAGTAGGCAGGGAGGTATCAGGAAGAGCTGGGAGTTTAGTGGACTAAGGAGGAAATCTCGAGCATTTGGTTTGGGACATGCTGCCTGTGCATCAAGATCAGGGTTTGGGGAGGCACTGCCAGCCAGCAGGATGTAAAACAGGGAAGTACTGTGGGAGTCTAAAAGGGGTTCACCTCAGCCTCTCAGCCCTCATCCTCACCTGAGTCCTCACACTTCATGTGGAGACAGAATGTTGGTGTTCTCTGTCCAAGGTGGGTGTTAGAGATGGTCAGTGGTGAGGCTGTGAGCCAGTGTCCTTATCACTGTCAGCACAGAGGAAAACAGAGGAGGCAAGCAAGGAAGAGGCTACAGCAAGATCAGCCGACACTGTGGAAAATTATAATAGGCAGTCAAGACCTGCCCAGAGAATTCACATTTGCTCTTTCTTACACACGGAGCACTGGAGGGTGGTAGCAGAAGGTGGGATGCCTCCTCCAAGGCCAATGGTATGACAGAGGCTGATAAAGGAAGTCAGACGGCTGTGGTGGAATTAGGGAGGTGTTACTGGGTCAGGTTAGGGAAGCACCATTGTTTCCCTTCCTAATGTCCCCATGCCTGGCTCCTGCTGAGACAACCAGCCCATAGCTTCCCCTTCTGTGACCATCTGCTGCTTTTGCATAGCCAAGCTTCTGCTACTGAGCTGCCACAAACAGAGTCAACACACAGGTCTCATTGCTCATTTCTAAGCCCTGGCACATCTTCAACAAAAAGGAACTGGATGAGGCAGATTGCTTGGCCTCACAGCACAAGAGCTCCTGTGTCTGGGAAGGCCATGACTCTAGCTGGGTGAATGTCTGGGCCTGGGGGGGGCTGCCCTGGAGGAGCCTTACCCCATCTAAGGGTGAGCTGGATAAATAGTTGTCATGTCATTGTGTTGACAGCCCACTGAGGGATATGGGAAGACGCCAGAGGCTGTTGAGTGTTAGAAAGAGGCGCTGACACCTGGATGTCACTACAAAGTGCCAAGACCATGCTTCATGCTTGATGGAAACCATCTGATCCCACTTAATCCTCCATTCAAGCCTAAAACACCTGCATCATGGAAGAGTTGCCCTTCTTACCCACAGACAACATGGGAACACAGAGAGGTGAGGGAACAAGAGCCAATGCCACTCCTTCAGCTGGATGCAGACATACAGTATCTGGCCGTAATCTTGAAGTCATGGGGCATCACCTTCCATTCTTCCTCCATTTCTAACCTCCAGCCCCAGGATCACTCCTCTGCTCAGCAAGGGCTTCTCTTCTACACATTCTGCATGGAAGTCCAAGGACCACAGTTCCCATTTCTGAAAGGAACATACATGCTGTGTGGGGTCCTCCTCTATTTAGCTCATGGGGAGAAACAGGTACAGAACTCCTGTGTACATATAATCTCAGAACCTGAACTGTGGGAAGTGCCATCTTAGCGTCCTCTGTGACATGCCCATTCTCCTCCTAAATATAAGAATCCACCATAGCAGCTGGCTGTGCAGAAGGTTGGCCCAAAGCCCAGGAGAAGGGAAATGGCAGTTATCTCCATCTTTAGATAAGGGATGTAAGCATGCCCAATGTGTATATTACTAAGTTACATTCATGCTACATTTTGAATATCTATGGTAGTCTCAGAAGTAAAATCAGATAACAATTACTAGGTTTCATGAATCTAGCACAGCCAAGGTTTCCAATCATGGCATTCTGGGACTGCTGTGATTACCATTTTGATTTACATGAGGCTTCTTTCTGAGCCACCTGAAAAAAATAGGTTTTCATTTGGCCCTAGAAGTGTCATTTATTAAAGGCTGAAATGAACCTGATAGTGTCCACATCTCAAAAGAAGCAAGCATGGAAAGCTACCCTGTTTTAGATGCTCTTTGGCCTCTGCAGTTCTTGTTGTTCACAATTCCCTGAGCACCTGACCAGCAAAAATGGCAGGGGGCAGTCAGTCTGGAGCAGAATAAACTTCAGAGGTCCCTGAGGCCTCTGTTGGGGTGACCAGGTTACCCTCCAAGAAAACTGTGAGGAGGTGGGCAAGGAAGGCCTTTACTATCTCCTTAGAGACTTAGCTTCACACACTGCACTAAGGGAGGATCTTTCCATTCAAAGATTAAACAGGGTTTTCACTATTGAGGGAGCTTGATCCTTTCCCACCACCCAAAATCTTCAGTCTCACAGCATTTTGCAGAGGCAGTGTTCACAGCTGGTAAGTCTCTCTGTTCACCTGCCCAGCCAGCATCATGATTTTTCCTCTCCGTGCCTCAAGGACTTGGGGCTAAGATAGTGCAGCACCTTGTCGGACTTACCCTTCAGACATAGCCAGGAATAATTAATGCAAGGGTAAGGGAGGACTCTAGTGGGCAAAGTCAGGATGATCTTAGAGCTTACCACTCAGGGACTCTCAAGATGTCTGAAGCCTATTGCCAGGTGGCCCCCCTGTAAGTATCTTGCCCTACTTGGACCTTGCTGACTCTGTGTGTGTTGTGTGGGGGCTATGGGAAGCCTTGGTGCCTCATAGGGACATTGTCACCTCCTTTTCCTTCCAGTTAATGCTTCTGTCCCTTAGTCTGATTGACCTTCAATTCCCACTAGAGAAACTTTTTTGCACATCCATGGGATCACAGACGCAGTGTATATCATTCAGCACCGATACCCACCACTGATTATGGGGCCACATTCACCCTGATTATAGTTATCAGCACCTCAAGACTGTAATGCATCATGTTGGGGAGGATATGGTGAATAATTGCCTTCATTACATAAAATGAGGGAATCAGATTTTGCAGAGAATCAATGTCTTGAATAAACATCTGTTTTTAACAAAGTAGAACACAAAAGTTTGTTTACTATTGAGAGGCACAGAAGATGTAAGACCATGTATGTCATTTCAAAGTGTTTTCCTTCAGCCTAATTGGGAGCAGCTCTTCCTCACAGAGTATCTGGTGAATTGTACTCATCAGCCAGTTTTGATTTAAGTGACAGAGACTATGCAAGGGACAGAGGACAAGGACAGCAAAACAGGATCCCTTCCCTACAGAGCTCATAGTTTGGTGAGGAAAATAGTAATTACAACTCAGGAGACTCTACTAGGTTGTGGACAAGTATCTAGAAGTTTGAGCAACTTGTACTGACTGCAGAGTCTTTACCAAGCTGAAAATGGTCATTCTCTACCGGGGCAGATTGATATTTATACTCGTTAGTAAACTGTTTGCCATGTAAGCGTAGGACTTGAGTTCAATCCTCAGAACCCACAGGACAAAAAAAAGTCAGGTGTGGTGGTGTGCTCTTGTCATCCATCACCCATCCATCTGTTTACTTACCCACCCATCCACACACCTACCCATCCATCCATCTACCCATCCATCCATATACCCATCCATCCATATACCCATCCATCTACCCATCTATCCATATACCCATCCATCTACCCATCTATTCATATACCCATCCATCCATCTACCCATCTATTCATCTACCTATCCATCCATATACCCATCCATCCATCTACTCATCCATCCATATACCCATCTATTCATCTACCCATCCATCCATATACCCATCCATCCATCTACCCATTCATCCATCTACCCATCCATCCATATACCCATCTATCCATCTACCCATTCATCCATATACCCATGCATCCATTGTCTGTCATCCACTATGCATGCATCCACTCCTCCTCTATTCACTCATCTATGCACTCATTGTGAGGTGTTTTAAATGAAAATCATGGTCTCATGCCAGGTACTAGGAGCTTCATAGTCCCTGCCTTGTCCCCAGTGGAAAAAATTGCTTCCCAGAGCAGATAAATCCTCTTCAATATCCTTCTCGATGTTCTGTAAATTCGGCTAAGAAAAGTTGTCGCAAACATAACAAAAGTCACTTCTAAATGTCTTTGCATATAACTGTTTGAAGGAATAGCTATCCAGCATGGCTGGTGAGATTAAGTTCTAAATCTTCCAATAAGCATAACTGACATTTTATACAATCTTAAAAGACTCTTAGAGAGTGGATTGTGGTTTATAGAGTGACCCTTACCCCTGTTTAAAAACTATTGATAATTAGGAGACCACTTTTAGACTTGTTGGATCCTGGAAAGTGATATCCCTCTTAGACACACCTGAGAGACCAAAGTGATATGAGCCACAGCCCCTAGCACCGTAACAAAGGGCCAAATTTCAGGTTCCTAGTCACTCCTGATCTCTAGGTACAATCTGTTTTCACCTGCTGCCTGAAGCCAGCACCCCAGCTGGGACTATATGGCTGTCATTCTTCTCCAGTGGAAATCTTTCCAGGTACAAGTGCTGATCAGAGGCATTTTCAGGAAGGCTGTGATCATTGGGTGAAGAAAGATCACCATTAGGCACCATATGCAGCAGGTGGACCTCTGAGTTAGAGCCTTGGAGCCTCTCTCATAGCCCTTCCCCAGGGCAGGAACACACACAGTTCACTCAGCCCCAGTTCTGGAAGCCTGCCCAGCTCCCCTAGCCTAAAATGCACATCTCAACCAATATTTGAGACACTCATGTGTGCTAAAGGACTATTCTCTCTTGAATTATCAAATGGCAGAGGTCTTGACATTCATATCTCTTTCTTGTATAAATCATTCCTTGGAATTGTAGTCTATCTCCTGACCATTACCACACCAGAAGTCCTCCAAGCTGACAACAAATACCTGCAGGCCTAGAAGCACCATCACCGGTGTGGTGGTTAGTATTGATTGTCAACTTGATAGGATCGAGAATGACCTAGGAGATGAATCTCTTGCTTGTCTAAGAGAGGTTTTCTACATCCGGTTACCTGAGGAAGGAAGCTCTATCCCAGGGGATGGAATCCCAGACCAATTGAAAAGAAGGAAGTGAGCTGAGCAACAGCAGCATCTCTCCACCGCCTGACTGTGGACACAGTGTGACCAGCTATCTCATGTCTGGCCACCATACCTTCCCCTCTAGGAGGGACTTCATCCTCAAACTCTGAGCCAAAACCAACCCTCCCACCTTTAACTTGCTTTGCCAATATTCTGTCATAGCAGTGAGTAAAATCACTCATAGAGTCTTCCTGCGTCCCCAGCCCTGTGTCCTGCCAAGCATGAGAAAGATACCCAAGCCAAGACTGAAAACTGAATGGATGATCTAACTTCATGAAGGAAGGAGATTCATTTAAATTCTACCCAACAGTTGACAAGATGATTCATTTGAAAACTATCAACCAGCCATATTTCAAAGTCTGTTACTTAAACTCAAGGCTTCTCAGAACATAGCAGGCATGCCCTTGGGTGGTCTGCAGGGACAACCAGGTAAAGATGTTTGCCACCAGGTCTGACAACTTGAGTTAAGAGTTCTGGAACCCACATGATGGAAGAAGAGAGCCAACATCCACAACTTGTACACTTGTTTGGACTGACAGCCTATAAGCTGTCACAGTCCTTTCCCCAATAATTAAATACACCAAGACCTTTTAATGTTTTAATGCTTAACCCTTAGCTGTGCAGACTCTCCATTAGCTACTCTAAATTAACCCAGATCACCTAATCCCAAACCGCCATGTGCCTGTGATTACCTTCCAGCATTCTCAAACATGTCTATCTTCTTCCATGTCTCCTGGTGGAATGAACTAATCCTCTGTGTAAAACACAGGGTTCCTGTTTTAATCTCAGGAAGTCCCACCTTCCTATACTCTTTCTGCCCAGCTAATTGGCTATCAGCGACTTTTATTAACCAATCAAGAGAATGAAATCAGCATTGAAATCAGCCTATCAGAAGCAATGTTATTAGACCTTCCCCAACACATGCGCATACCTTACATATACAAATAAATAAATAAATGCAAAAAATACAATAAAGTATGTCTTAAATCATAACCTCAGAGAACATTAAGACAAGTTTGAACTGTCTTCAATATATAAACAAACATCCCTCCTGCAATATACCTTGGGAGAATTTTAAATAATCATGATTAAAAGTACTGCTGATCAATATAATTGATCACAGATTCAGGTCCTCAACCCTCACCTGCCCTGCAGACCACCCAAGGGCATGCCTGCTATGTTCTGAGAAGCCTTGGATTTCAGTGACAGACTTTGAAATATGGCCGGTTGATAGTTTTCAAGAGACTTCTGCCAAGAAACTACTCACTTGACATTTCTAAAATTTATACCTAAATAATTACATGCGGTAATTGAAAACACTAGAACGCAAACTGTGTGCCAAACAGTTAATTAAAAATAAAGCCATGCACTAACAAACGCACGTTGCTGGTTAAACAACCTCAGATTACAGGCTTAGTCAATTCTCCAGGACTCTAGCTGATAGCTAGACAGACACCCTGAGGCCTGTCCTGTCCTTGTCATTCACACTGTGGATGACTTGAGGGGAACCAGCATGGCATAGCTAGGAAGAAAGTGGCGGCTGACTCGGAACATGTAGTAATTTTTTCCATGCTAGTCTATGGGTCCATGGATTCTATCCTGGTGCAAAAATGACTCTTAGATTCTGAACAAGGAGACATTGGACTGAAATAGGCAGCCAGTATGAGGATGAAAAGAAGGCAAAGGTCCCAAGGAAGGACTGATGGCTGAGATCTCCATCATGAAAGGGGTGTGGAAAGAAAGCAATGTGCCAAAGAGTGGCTGCGGTTGTGGTGACCTCTAGAAGCCCTCAGGCAGCCACTGAAGAGCAGCTGCTCGAAGACATGTGAGAGCCTTCTCAGAGCAGTAGCCCTTCTTGGAATGACCAACTACAGAAGGGACACAGACAAACTCTCAGAGGCTCCCCTCTGGGACTCAAAACGCTCATCTACAGCTCCCCGAACTGTTCCTGAGTGAGCATCCAGGATGCATTGGGGATATCTGATCTCGGTGAACAACTTCAGATCTGAGACAAAAAGTGCAAAGGCAAGTTCAGAAGGGCTACTGGACTGGACACCCTTGGATGGAGAAGGGGCATGATCTAAGAAAACCTGGGTGACAAGCTCTGGGCCAGGGCCACAGATAAGTAGGAGGACTAGTCTGTGATAGAGGTCAGAGAGAGGAGCCATGGATCTGCAGAAAATTTAGCAGGAAGCTTCACACACATAATTGGACCAACATCTTAGGTAGATGTAGAAGAGAGACATGGGGAGCCATTATTCAAACTTTTTTTCCATACTTTAGGGTGAGCTGACTTGATAAGAGCCTCACTTCTTTGAGTGGGCACTGGAGTCCAGTGATACCAGCAAGTGCCATTGCCAACAAGTCTGAAAATCTCTCCTGCCCCTCCCCTTGCCAGATACCCTGTTAATATCCTTGCACCTGCAGCAAATGTTTACAGCCCCCACTGCCTACCAGAATGGAGATCTGTAGACCCAAATCTACCAACAGAGACACTGGAAGCCCTGAGTGCAAATAACACCGTCTAGCCCTGGAAACTCTTGGGCACTGCCCATCACCTGCCTGCTTTGGGGACCTTCAAAATGAGTAGTACAAGACAAGAAGATATGGCTCGTTGCCTCCTCTCCAGGAGCACTAATACTGGTATGGAAGGTAGGACTGCAGGCCTGTCAGATATGTGTCTCCCGTTACAGCCTATCAGACTTCACTTGGATGTTCGAACTTCAGACCAACATCGCTGCACCCTTATTTGGCCTCAGGGACTTGACCTGGGAGTGGCAATGGACTGAAGAAAAGACAAACACACATATATACATGCACAGAGTTCCTCTCTGATAGAGAAGCCTCTGCACCTCCAAAGCTCAATGTGTTTTATATAGAGTTGAACAGAGAGGTGGGTTATTGCATACAGCAGAATGAAGAGGCAGCATCATGATAAACAGCTGGACCAAGGAGGCGGGTTTAGCTGATCTTGGTAGGAGCAGTCTTCAGGACCTAAATATCTGGAATGAAAAGACTATGGTGGACATTTCCTACACACACTTTCAGCATCTGCACATGGACCAATGAAAGACTTTGCCGTCACCTGAGGGTGGGGGGAATTGAAAGCTTTGTCATTTTCCCATGGGTCTGAAACTGTGGGGGCTCCACATGGCCATGTCAACAACACACACACACTCAGGACTTCGCTCACTCAGGGTTGCCTCCTATGCTGCTCCCTACACTATTCTTCTCTGTTTTGAAAAATGTGTGGTTAAACTATTTTAAACTATAGAAATTACAGAAATGTCATTAGAAACTGTCCTGAGCTTATCGGCTTTATTTAACTCTTGTGAGTTACAGAATACGATATTTTTTAAAAAGTTATCTTGGACACTGAGGAGAAGTACTCACATCACAGGATCAATGAGATGCCTGTGGGAGGGGGGTAAAGGAGGTATTCACACCTCGTAAATCTTAAAATTCTCAGTCCTGAAGTCAATGATACTACCTTCTATTCCAATTTTCTCCACTCTTGACTGTTACAGTAACCCAGACGGTGGTTAATCTTGTATGTCAATTTCTGACCAGGAATCCAGGAATTTGGCAAACACTGTCCTCAGTGCATCTGTGAGGGTGCTTCTAGGTCAGACTGATATTTGAGTCTGTCAATTGAGTGACATGCTCAGTGTGGGTGGACCTCATCCAAGCATCTGGAGATCTGAACCAAAAGGCTGAGTCAGAGAAAGCCCTGCTGCTGCCTGCTTGGCCCCTGTAATCACTTAAATCTTCGGAAATCTTTCTCTGTGTACATTTCTCTTACACACACACACACACACACACACACACACACAGTGAGAGACAGAGAGAGACAGAGAAACAGAGAGACAGAGACAGAGAGAACAATGTTTCCAAGGTAACTCAAAGTCCCATGTAGCGAAATGAGAAGCTCTCTCATCAGCCACCAGCCACACTGCATCTGGACACATGCACACAGTCTCCTTCTAAGCCTTGGGAAGGGACACCTCCCTCTTTAGGCCCTCAAAGTGAGGTGTGGCTGAGCATACAACTGAGCCACCACAAGTTTTCAACAAAGGGGATGGAAGATTGCTGAGTAGACACTAGGTCTGGACTCACCCCAGGAACTGGAAGCCTTTCCTCCTCCACACAGTCTCACATGTACAGCTACACACATGAACACTCACTCACACACACACACACATGCACACATAGACACACACTGTCACATGCACACCTATACATATGTACACTCATACTCACACACATAGACGCATAGTCTCACAAGCAACACACCTTCACACAAAAGAACTACTGTTGTCTTCCAGCAGCTCCTGGAAGACAGGAAGAGTGACAGTGGTTAACAATATCCTGATGGCCCCTAACATATTCACAAATAGAAAACCTGAGACAGGTCCACTTCCCAAAGGCCAGGCTGCCTGGCCCTTGTTAACCACTGTCATGCACTCAGGTTTCCTTTGACACAGGAAAGACTCAGTATCAACCAGCACTAATTGCAGGGTTCTGTGCTACACTTCTGGTTAAGTTGTTTAGCAAAAATTATGTTTCATTACATTTTACACTAATTAGCATCAAAGGCAGAGTGCAAAATTAGCTTGAAATAATTTCATGCTCTTGAGTAACCTTTACTTTTTAAATTGTGGTGTTTTGCAGCAACTGTTTTATTCTACTCTGTAATAACAGGGTTCTGTGCACTAGGGTGTGGCACTTACATGCCAGCTGTCTTAATCAAATCTCCATAGTGTGCCTCTATCAGACCAGAGTCCCAGCACACACAGTGTGTTGCTTATAAGCCTCGCCTCCGCACTCTGTGATGAATCAGAACCCACTTTAAAGACACCCTGATTCCAAAAACCTGAAATCTGTCAGGTCAGCTTCTACAAAATGTGCTGATCTCTCTATAATCAAAAGCTCACCTGTATCTGAAACATGCACTTCTAGAAAGTTCTTACACATGGCTTCATCCAAAATATATAGGAGGACATAAATGCTCCTAGTGAGACCTGGCTCCTGAATTTGCAATTTTTCTCTTTTCTAATAATTTTTGAAGATTTGTTTTAGTTATTTATATATGTGGATGTGTGTGTGTGTGTGTGCGTGTGTGTGTGTGTGTGTGTGTGTGTGTGTACATGTGGGTGGGTAGGTTCCTACAGAGACCACAAGAGGCACTGGATTCCCCCACGCTAGAGTTACAGGTAGATATGAGCCTTCTTCTGGAAGAACATCAAGTCCCCTTAACCTCTGAACCATCTCTAAAGCCCCTCCTAATAAGATTTTTCACATTTGCTCAAACCTGTCCCTCAATGGCCAATATTGAAGCAAAGAAAATTATTGTGGATACTGTAATGTTACCATCATATATGGAAATAAGGTCTAAGGAGGTCTAAGGATCTAAGCTTGCAGATAACTGAACAACCTAGTACATCAAAAAAGGCTGAAGCAATCCTGAGTGACATGAATAGAATCACATCATGGAGGAAGTAGAGGGCAGTTGCTGTAACCTGTAATTGGAAGTTACCAGCAATGTCTGTCACATTTAAGTATGAGCACTTTGCTTGGAAAAAAAAAAAAAAGAAACAATAGTTAACATCTTAGGGCAGAACAGCCTAGATAGCAATAGGGGAGAAATCAAACCTTGAAGATGTGGAAGGAACATCTTATGTATTGTATGTATGTAGCAGCTGTCAATAAAAGACTGTTTGGCCTATAGGAAAAGTTAGAATAGGAGGTGGGGTGTCCAGTAGGCAGAGAGGATTCTGGGAGAGTGCCAGATATGGGAGATTTGCCTCAGAAGATGTGAAGAAGAGAGACACATAGTTCCTGAGCACAGGTAACAATCCACATGGCAGAACTTAGATAAGAACAAATGGGTTATTTTAAGTTTTTTTTTTTTTTTTTTTTACTAACTAGTCAGGGAAGGAGCCTAGCTATATGGCCTAGGTATTTGTAAATATATTTTGAGTCTCACAAGTCTTTATTCCAGGAGTTTGGGGTTGGGAGGAAAAATGCCCACCTACTACGTGAAGACATGGAGGGAGGCTGAACTCAGGGCTTGCTACACATCATAGCAATGGACACAGTCCTCAGCAAACTCCAGGTGAGTGTTGACCAGGCAGGAGCAGGTCACAGCACTAAGATCAATACTTACAGTTCTAGACAGGAAACTGCACAGAGCAAACCAAACAGGTGGTTTTGTTATATCTGACTCTCAAGGTATTTCACCAAAATATCCTGGTGGATGAGCCCTGACTTTTCTGGGGCTTAAGGAGATAGGGCTGTGGATCCCCAAAAATCAAGAGCCTAAAGTTCACAGGCCAGAGTGGCAGGGAACAGAGATCTGTATGTAATAATAACTCCAGCTATCTACAGAGTTACCCTTGAATGTGCAGCAGACTTCCAACCAGGCCAGAAATGAAACAAATCTGCCTCAGACCAGGAAAAGAACTACTCTGGATTTGAGGGAACAGCCATCAAAGATCATTTCAGACTGGGAATAAAGGCCACTTGCACCAGCCAGAGAGCAGAGTCAGGGTACAAGGTGGGGTATCCAACAGTGGGGAAAGTTTGCTCTAGGTAAATAGCATTCCACTCCACTTACAGCACAAGGATAAAACCATGGTGCAGAAGAAAGCCAGTAATACTTACAGGGACAGAAAAACATCCAGCACACTGCAAAAAAAGTCACCAATGACGGGCAACCAGGCCATGGTTATAACCAGGCACAGAAGGAAACAGGAAAGAAACATCCATCATGAGGAAGAATATTAGCCCATTGAAACTGACTCAGCATTTCTTTTAAAAGACACCAACCGGATTTCTCAAAATAGAAACTATAAGGTTTGAGATTGATATAAATGCCATGAATGGATATAAGCAGACTAAATGTTGGGGGAAAAGGATTCCTTAAATTAAAGGTTCCAGGTTAAGAACTGCATAAAATTAAACAGAGAGGCTTCAGAAATGAACACAATATTCACGTGTTTTGAACAGCTCTACGTGACCCAATGTGAGGCAGTTGGAGTTCCTGGGAGAGGAAAGGCAGGGGACAGCCTTGCTAACATTTCCTAAATTTGATGAAAACATAAATCACATACAATTCAAAAAATTTTAGCCAGTATTGAGCAGAGCAAACATGAAGAAGGCTATACCAACACATTCAAATCAAAGTCAGAGACAAAACAAAAGGAAACCTTAAGAGCAGCCAGGAGAAAAATAGTCAAAGAACGAGGAGAGGAAAATAGGCAAAAGCAACAGCGACGTCTCCCTGAAAGCCATGCCAGCTAGGAGATGGATCAGTTGACCAAGTGCCTGCCACATAAGCATTAGGATCCAAGTTCAGATCCTCAGCACCCGTGTAAAAGTCAGGAGCAGCATCACATGTCTATAAACCCAGTGCTTGGGTAGCAGAGATGGGTGTTCCTATGGAGTTTGTTGGCCAGCCATTTTAGCCAAGTAGATGAGTCCCAGCAAGACCAACCATGTCTCAAAAACAAAAACAAACAAACAAAAACAAACCTAAACTGGGGAACTGCTGAGGAAGACAGCTGTTGTTAATCTCTGGCCTCCACATGTATGTGTACAATCAACTACATGCACACAGTCCAAGTACATACACAAACACACAAAAGAAACTGCTATCTAAAAGATGAAAGTTCAGTGTTTATGAACTGATGGGATGATGTCATGCATTCTAAATGTTAATTAACCTGCTCCCAGAAGCCTGCTTGCTGAACACCAAGTGAAGCTATGCTACCTTTCTTGTTAACCATTGTCTCTGATTTGTTAAATAAATGCTGAGGCCTGAGATTGGGCAAAGACAGAGGTAGGTGGGACTAAGGTGCTTGGGGTTCTGAAACAGAGAGGTGGAAGGGTAGAAGAAGCCTTCAGTGGTAGAAAGAAAATAGAAGAAGAAAGAGAAGAAGCTAGGAGTAGGAAGGAGTACACATGATGGGGCAGATGAAAGAAGATTAATTCAAGTGGCCTGGAACATGGGCATAGCAGTCCAAGGGGACGTATGGATATATTGGGGTCATATTTGGGAAATAGAATTATGAGCTAGCTTAGATGGGCCAAGATTACTCAATTCAGGCCAAGGTTTGTTAAAATCCATCAGGTGTCTGTGTGCTTATTTATAATGACATGTTAAGGATTAATACTGCCAACCAATAAATGATAATGTAAACACTGTTAAATAATTTAATTATCCTTCTCTGCAAAATGGGTAGAAGAAGCCTCCAGGAGAAGAGAGAGAAGAATCCTCAAGAAGAAGCCAGGATTGGAAGAAAAGAAGAAGCAAGAAGAAGGAGGAGGAAGAGGCGGAGGAGGAGGAAGAGGAGGAGGAGGAGGAGGAGGAGGGGGAGGAGGGGGAGGAAGAAGCAAAAGAAGAAGTCAAGAGGACACACACCATGGGTTAGAGAAAAGAACGTCTCTCCAAGTGACCTGAACATTGGCATAGCATGGGGAATAACAGCCCAGGGGATGTATGTATATGTGGGGTCATATTTGGGGAATAGAATTAAGGGCTAGCTTAGATGGACTAAGATTGCACAATCAAGGCCAAGGCTTATTAAAATCCATCAGGTGTCTGTGTGCTCATTTATAATAGCAGGTTAAGGATTAACACCACTGATTCAATTAACAATAACAAATGCTGCTAAATAATTTAATTATTTACTTCTGCAATGAACTTTTGGAAAATGTGCACACCTGTGTGCACAAGTATACATACACATACTAGCACATACATATACACACACAAAAGAAACTATTCAAGCTAAAAGATGAAAGTGTAGTGTCTATAAACTATTGGAAAACCTGCACTACATGTACACGTGCTCATACACACACATACACACACACACGGTCAATCTAGAGACATTTATTAGCAAGAAGAGATTTCAAATATGAAAAAAATATTTTGATGTATGAAAAGCCTAAAATCATTATCTCTAATAAAACCACACCGTAAGAAATTATAAAGAATATCCTTCATGTAAAAGGAAAATAAGGACAGGTAGAATCCTGGAACTGTATACATACATGCATACACACACACACACACACACACACACACACACACACACAATCATATGAGGGATGTGGGTCATTGTAAAGGCAATTATCTTTACTATTTAAAACTCTTAATAGAGCTAACTGTTTAAATGAGAAATAGCAATGTACAATCTGGTTTTTACTTGTGTGTCTAGGTGTGTGTGTGTGTGTGTGTGTGTGTAAAGAAAAAAAAAGAGAAAGAAAAATGCAATCCCCAAATTGAGACTCTCTCAAACAACTCAAACAATTGGATTGTGTCCAGTTGACAGCTCTATCTAACTAGAATAGAAAATAGTACTAGGAGTAGGGTATTCCTTATAATGAACTTGGTCTTGGTTTTTTTGGAAGGATTATGAAAGCAATTAGAAGCATTAGCAACAGAAACAGAGAAGAATTACGGGGAAGAGGAGAAGAAGGAAGAGGAGGAGGAAGAAGAAAAAGAAGAAGAAAATGTCGGGAAATGACTCAGAGACACAGAAGAAAACTTTGGCTTATGGGATTCTTACATTATACATGAAACTGTCATATCACTTGAAAGTAGACATTGAAACCTAAGACATATACTACAAACCCAAACTGAACCACTAAACAGCAAGATAAGGGGAGAGGGGAGTTGAAAGGGAGGCACTGGGAAGAGAGCAGGGAAGAGAAGCAGCAATCAGGATGTAAAGCAAATAAATAATGTAATAAATAATAATAATTTAATTTTAAAAAACTAAGAAGTATAGATGACAAGCTAACAAAAAAGAAAAATTAAAATTGTAAAACTACACCATTAACCCAAAATAAGGCATAAGAAGAATAGGAACCTGCAGGTGGCTACAGAGATTACACAAACTTGATAGCAGCTTAAAAGTTTTTTTTTGTTTTTTGGGTTTTTTTGTAGAGGTATAGGCTATTTCCATGGTTTGGCATTAAAAAGCAGGTAACAGGTTTAAAACACTGTAAATAAATTAAAGGTGACAGCTGTTCAACCTGGTTTTACAAACCTCCAAGAGGTAAAATAATGCATGGTGTTAGCCCATGCCTTTACCTCCAGTAGAGACAGGAGGATCACTATAGAGTTAGTTGTCTTATAAATTCTAGAGTTACAAGAAACAGGGTGGTGATGGTGCACACCCTTAGTCCCATCATTGGGGAAGAATACACCCTTAATCCCAACACACTAGAGACAGAAACAGGCAGATCTCAGAGCTCAAGGCCACCTGATACAAAACAAACTCTAAACAGAGAAAAACTTTGATCCAGGGGTGGAGGAGCACATCTTTAATCCCATCAGTTGGAAACCACATGTCTTTGATCCCAAAATTTAGAATGCAGAGACAGGCACATAGGATTTGGAAAGATTTAAGTTTAAAAGCTACTTACAAAAGGCAGGCTGCAATTCAAACAAATTGTCCTTTGAGATCTCAAAATATATACACTAAAGGTTTGTTTAGCTCCAAAATATCAAAATAATTTCTTCTTTAATCCGGATTGAAAGGTAATACTTTATATATTATCAAAAAACCAAATTTGCTCTAGGAAAAATATTACCTGACCCCCCCCAAAAAAAGGTAATTGTCCCAGAGTTAGGATTAGGGCAGGGCTCTGTTCTTATCTTTCCAGGAGATTTAAAGCATCCATTCAAGGAATCCAGGGACAACTGGACAACGGAAACCTCAGCAGAAAACAGATCAGACACCAAAGAAGACAAGTGGCCCAGATGATCCAGCCTTGCAGACTTCTTCAATAGCAGTTTCCTCAAAAGTCTATAACCACAACAACTCAAAATTGCTAAGATCGTTCAGCTCCACAGACTACTCCAGCCAGATCTTCAGTAAAGTTCTGAAGATCAGCTTCTGTCTATGAACTTCGTAGGACATCTAAATAGCTGAGCTTAAAGGGACTGAACATCAAATGATTCTATTAACATTTTTAACCATTTTTCCATTCTTATTTGGGCCCCAAACAGGTTTACTACATCCCAAATCAGCAGGAAGTCATTTTAAGAGAACAACGTCCCATCCCCAGAAGGTGGGGAGGGTGTTCTTCCCCTTTGGTTATTTGATAGATAATAGAAAATTTTGTTATTTAGGGGAAAAGACTACAAGCTGTTAAATGGTCTTGTTAAATGGGTTTTGGAGGTTAGACCCAGGGACTTCTCTCTTTTGCTTTTCTGTATCCTCCTTTCTCTCCTATATAGGAGTGAACAGACTTGAGAAAAATGGGACATAGACATAGCATAGGAAAGAACAAGAAAAAAGGACAGATTATTGAATATAGCTTTATACCTTTGTATACTGATACAAAATTAATATTATATTTGGCTAAATTGCTATTGATCATTGTATATTAATGCAAATTTAAGATTGTATAGGGCTACATCGGTATTGATCTTTGTATATTGATACAAAATTAAGATTATATTTGGCCACAATGGTATTGACCCTAGTATATTAATGTAAAATTAAGATTGTATTGGGCTACATCGGTACTGATCTTTGTATATTGATACAAAATTAAGATTATATTTGGCCACATTGGTATTGATCTTTGTATATTGATACAAAATTAAGGGTAACGCTTCTTAAAGGTATTGTTTGTAGTAATACTTAAAAATGAAATGTCAAGTTTTGACCTCTCGCTACCAACCGACATAAACTGTTTAGGATAATTAAGAAACGGAAACTAATAGTCATGAAAACGTGTCATTTTGTTAGTTACTATGATAGTCTATCACAGTTATTTTCTAAGCTACTCAGAAATCAAGTTGCTAAGAGACAAGCAATATTTGCTTATCTAAATATAAGAGATAGATAGGGCATCTTCAAAAACCTCAAGAAATCTGCAGAATATGGCATTCAAAGATGTTTTCTTAACTTAAGATTTTTTGATATCGAGACATGTCAGCTCCTGACAGCACCCCCTATATTACTCCAAGTAGAAGATGAGCATCGAAGAATCTCCAGTGGGAGATGATTAAATTGGTGGTAAGCCATTCTCTTGGCAAGAAAAACCACTTGCTTCAACTGTAGACAGACTTCTGTCCAAAAAGGACAAAACTTGGAAGCAGGTAAGTCGACAGCCTAGCTCTGCCAAGACAGGGTAGGTAAGTCCTTCATAATTCCTGCTCTACAACCAATGTCTGTCAGAGAAATGGGGCCAAATGGCTGAAGATTGATGCTGTAATGTATGGAGAGAAAATGGGAACTGTCCAGGCAGCCACTGGTATGTCATTTTTTAGTTTTGGAAGCTGCAGGCCCTGCACTTCCTATATAATCAGATATATTTATCCCTCTCAGGTCTCTGAGGTGGTTGAAGAATAGATACCTAGAGTCTCATAGTTAAATTTTGAGTTGTTTAGGAATCAAGAGGGTGTTCTAGATCTAAGAAGATATTTTTAAAAGTATGAGGCAAGTTAGTATGAAAGCTGAGTTAGATATAGAACTTTAAACTCATGGAGATGGTTAGATAGTAGAATGTTAAAGTCAGGTGCCAAATACATATGGACTGGACATTGGGAATGTATGCTAAGTCATATAACTCTTATAATCGTGGCCTATTTATTTCTGTTGTTTTGTAT
>CAJQZJ010004755.1:1161589-1187280 GCA_907164525.1 Lophiomys imhausi
ACACACACACACACACACACACACACACACACACACACACACACACAGACACACTATAACCCCGTTTCAGGCAGGGAGGAGATCACCTCCAGCACTACAGTGAGTGTACATACTTCATAATCAGGGCATATGGTTCCCTTTAACAGACCTCAGAGTACATCTGTGTCCACTGAAACAATGCCACGGGTACCCCAGGCCAGTGTTGCCTCTACTCCTGAAAAGGGTCAACCAAGGAGCTACTATACTGTCAGACATTTTTGCAAGGCTCAACATGCTGTCTGAGGACCTCAAGGTTGCATGGCAAGCAGCAGGTCTACAAGGTGGCTAATAATTAACAACCCTTCTGCAGCCCCATGACTTCAAGGTTTCCCTATTTTCTTTCATCTGTTAGTCACTGGAAGGCAGAGACACAGCGCGTATCCACTGACTCCTCTTCTAGTCACAGAACAAACAGAAGATTCCTGAGCACTGGGCTCCCTGTGGATCTGCACAGAGGCAAGTGCACCTTCTGACCTTTCCTCTTTCTCTTGAGGATGAAATCACAGCAACTCATGGCTTTTAGCTTGTTAGCATGGCCCACACGCCTCCTGGTTTGTTAGGGACTATCATCCCAGTTCATCTGCGATCACAGTGAAGATGCCTAGACAACCCAAAGAAAGAGCCAGCAGCCCCGAGTCTTGCAGTTCCCTGTTTCTCATAAGCTGGTGTTGGTGGATCCCAAACTTGGTCTTCCTTTTGCATGAGTGATTCAAGACTTTCTTCACACAACTTGTTGTGTTGGGATAAGTCTGCTTCCTTGCTTTTTAGCTAAGTTTTTTTTTTTAAGTAAATTTTATCATTTTCTCTTTTTTAAGGTATATTTATTTATGTATATGAGTGCTGTGTCTGCATGCATTCTTCAATGCCAGAAGACAGCATCAGACCCCATTAAGGATGATTTGAGCCACCATGTGGTTGCTGGAAATTGAACTCAGGACTTCTGAAAGGGGAGCCAGTGCACCTAATTTCTAAGTCATCTCTCCAATTTGGTTACATTTTTATACTATCTTTAGAGTCAAATTTTGGGATGACCTTGCTTAAAACAAACCCCCTTTAAGGGAACTTAGTACCTTCCAAATGTAGTCTGCCTCCCCTGCCATCTCCCTGCTCCATATTTCAGACAATAATCCCAGATGGACAATGAAGCTGGAGCAAAGCCCAGGATACTGCACCAAAGCATTATCTCTCTGGCCCATTAAAATTCTCTTTGACTCAGGAGCCAGAGTTACTCATCTTTCCACCACTCCCCACTTTCTAGTCCAAAGACAGATCTAAATGTGGCCTCGGGATGCTGATCCTCACAAAGATGCCCACATCTTGATTCTCAGAGCCGGTCAACCTGACAAAGGGGATTAAGCTTGAAGAGCAATCTATATTATCATCGGCAGACCTTGACATAGGAAAACTCTTCAGGACTATCCCAGTGATCCACAGTCATCAAAAGGTCATTGCAAGGAGCAAAGGAGAGGAAAGAAAGGGCCAAAGAGAGAAGAAAGGTATAGAGAGGCAGTAGAGCAATGGCTCTGTCCACAGTGCCAGGTGGAAGATGCAGGCTAGGGTCACAAGATAAGGAACTCCGCCACCTGTAGAAGCAACACAACACAAGGAAGCTAAGGATCTTGGAGTCCTCAGAGAAGCATGGCTGTACTGGTCCCCCTGTGTCTGCTCAAAGAAACTTATCCAAGACTTCTGACTATTAGAACTGTCAGAGATTAAGTGACTGTTTTAAGACACTGGGTTTGTGACCACTGGCTTCAACAGCAACAGTAATTCATAATAAACAGAGGGAGTGAATGGATGGACAAACTCCTTCTTCATCATGATGCCTTTCTTAGCTTCCTCCTAGCTTCCACACTTCTAGTTGCAGCACCCATATCCCTCTGAGGAAAAAAATCACCCTCCCTCAAGGCTAGCTGTGGTTCAACCCTGTGGTTCAAGCTCCAAGGCTTGTGCAATCAGAAAACATGTCCCCCTGGTCAGTGATTGGTTCATAACAGGACACATGACCCAAGCCCTGAAGCAGCCTAAGGAACCAGAAAGCAGCCTCTGTTCCTTCCCAGAGTAAGCGGTTGTGCTGTCCTGCTTTTTTTGGCTGCTTTGTTGTTTTTGTTTTAACTCTGTCTGTACCTCTTGAACTCTCTTCCATGAACTCTTCTGAGGGTAGCATCATTTTCCTGTAGTGCCTTCTATGATAAACATGTGTTCCACACCAAGGAGCTCAACAAGCCTTTCCCTTCCCCTTGACACCCTTAGTCATCAGGGAAATGCAACTCAAAATGACTCTGAGATTTCATCTCACATTCATCAGAATGGCTAAGATCATAAACTCAAAGGACAGCACATGCTGGCAAGGATGTGGAGAAAGAGGAACACTCCTCCATTGCTAGTGGAAGTGCAAATTTGTACAACCACTTTGGAAATCAATCTGGCAGTTACTCAGAAAATTGGGAATAGTCTTTCCTTAAGACCCAGCTATACCACTCCTGGGCATATACCCAAGAGATGCCCTACCATACCACAAGGACATTTGCTCAACTATGTTCATAGCAGCTTATTCATAATAGCCAAAAACTGGAAAAAAAAACTAGATGTCCCTCAATGCAAGAATGGATAAAGAAAATGTGGTACATTTATACAATATAATACTACACAGCTATGAAAAACAAGGAAACTATGAATTTCACAGGCAAATGGGTAGAACTAGAAAAGACCATTCTCAGTGAGGTAACCCAGACCCAGAAAGACACACATGGTATACACTCACTCATAAGTGAGTACTAGCCATATAATACAGTATAACCATACTACAATTCACAGACCCAAAGAAGCTAAATAACTAAGAGGGCCCAAGGGAGGATACTTGAATCTCGCCCAGAAGGGGAAAGAGAATAGACATCGGAAGTGGATGAAGAGAGGGAACTGGGTAGGAGAGGGAGAGAAGAGGGAAAGGAGAGGGGATCAGTTGTGGGGAGATCAGGGACAGGAAGTAAGATGGTTGGGAGAAAGATAGGAAACTGAGGTGGGGGGAGGGGGAACCTCTTAGTCAAGCTGGAGACCAGCAACAAGATAGTCCCCTGGGAGGATATAGGGGTGGCTCTATCTGAGACTCCTATCAGCAGTGGATACAGAGGCCTCCTTCTAGCTAAATAGGACTTCTAGGGGAGGGAGGAGTTCACCAACTTACTCACAAAAACTTCCACCCATAAGTTACCCTGTATACAAGAAGTGTAGGGATAAAGATATACCAGAAGTTGAGGGAATATCCAACCAATGACAGACCCAACCTGAGACCTACCCCAAGGGAGAAAGCCAACCCCAATCACTATTAATGATATTTTGCTATGGTTACAGACAGGAGCCTAGCATGACTGTCATCAAAGAACCTCCACATAGCAGAGAATCCAAACATTGCTAAACATTAGGCGAAAGTGCAGGGTGTCCTGTGGTGGAAGATTGGGGGGAAGGATAGAAAGACCTGGAGGGGACATCAAGAACTCCACAAGAAGACCAACAGAGACAATTAACCTAGGCCTATGGGGGCTTCCAGAGACTGAAGCATCAATCAAAGAGCACACATGAACTGGACCTAGACCCCCTACACATATGTAACTGATGGGCAGCTTGGTCAACATGTGGGTCCCCTAACAAGTGGAGGGGCTGTCTCTGACATGGATTCTGATGCCTGCTTTTTGACAACTTCCCCCTAACTCAGCTGTGATGCATGGCCTCAATGGAAGAGGTGGCACTCAGTCTTGATGAGACTCAATATTCTGGTGGGATGATATGGGGGGGCACCTTTTTCCTGAGGAGAAGGGGGGGGTATGGGGAAGGTAATGGGAGAGCAGGACCCAGAGGAGGGGAGGGAGGTGGCTACAATCAGAATGTAAATTGAAAACATAAACAAACTTATGTATTAAAGAAAGAAAGAAAGAAAACCTGCCCCTAGAAGCATTGCAGGTGTGGCTATTGTGTCACGTGTGCATCAGTAGGTGACAGAGAGAGGCTATGTCAGCCTTCAGTGTTCTGACCTATGAACATCTGAATGAATGGTAGCCTAACATTCCTGGAAAAAGCAAGCCAGAAACCAACACCAGTTTGGCTCCATGGGGCCCAGATAGGGAACTAGCCTATGGTGACCCCCCAGTTCAGCAAGAGGCAGGCACCACATGGGCTCCCAGGATGGGAAACAAGCCAGAGACCAGAACAACCCTGCCTGGCCCCTCACATGCTGTAGTACTTGGGAGAACAGGCCCTGCACCTCACCTGGGCAGCACAGTAGAGCTGCCCTTGGATGAGGGGGATGTGAGTATGGGAGAGTCAGCCTTGCTTTTTTCTATTTTTTGGTGGTGTTGGTGAGAGAAAGAGATCCCCTCTCTCTGATAACCTCACCACAGGTAGCAGGCAGTAGAGTTGGCCCTGATGGGCTCATGAGGGCAGGAGAACTGGTCCAGCCCCTTACCTGTTACCTGCTACAGCACTCAGGAGAGCTGTACCTTACCTGGGTAGCACAGCAGAACTGGTCTTGGATGTGGGGGTTTTAGGCCAAGAATAGGGCTTTGAATTAGCCTTCCCCACCATATACCCCATGCATGAACTGCTGGAGTGCATGTTCCACAGACCCAGAACTACACGATCTCCATGACAAAGAACAACAAAAGGATATCTGAGGGATGTCCTAGTGAGGTTCTAGTATTGACAAAGTAGCAGAAACCAGGGGTCTATTACCAGATCAAGGAGTCATTATAATGAACATTTGTAAGCAAAAATGTGCGGACAAAACAGAATATTGTGGGACACACTGAGACACACTACAGCTTCCACATGAGATTTTTTTTTATGTTGGAAGAGGTTTCAAGAGTGGAGGGTGGGTCTGAGGGGAGGTGGAAAATGAGAGGGAGCAGGGTACATGATGTGAATTCACAAAATAAAAAAAAACAATAAAGCCGGGCGGTGGTGGCGCACGCCTTTAATTCCAGCACTTGGGAGGCAGAGGCAGGCGGATCTCTGTGAGTTCGAGGCCAGCCTGGTCTAAAAAAAAAAAGTGAGACCAGGACAGCCAGAGCTGTTACACAGAGAAACCCTGTCTCAAAAAACCAAAACAAAAAAAACAAAACAAAAAAAAAAAAAACAATAAAAATGTTTTCACAAATAAAAAAAAAAAAAAAAGAAAATACCCTTGGGTAGCTGTGATACCCAGCATAGGCTTGGCCTTTGTGGCAGGCGGCAAGTGGTGTCCTGGAGGCAGCCAACGAAGACACCATTCTCCCCAAGGTGACCATCCAATCCTCCGTCCTCTCCTGTTGCCTTTAGCTTAACTATTTCCTGCTTCTGGTTATTTTGGTATTGATTGGCTCTTTTCTAACCACTTAAGAAAGAAACGCTTGTTCTCATGTGAAACCTTTCTTTTTAAATGTAGATTTTTAATGCTGTGTAACTCTCTCATGTGTTACATTAGCCTTAGAACCCAAGGCTTAGAGGTGTTTTTGTTTCAGTTCAGTGTGAAACACCATCTCATCTTCTTTGACCACCCTCCCCCAAGCTTCTTAGGAAACTGTTCTTTGATTTCCTAATGCAGGCATTTTTAAAATATCCCTTGGTTGTAGAATTCTCATTTGATTCTTTTCTGACTACAGAATACATTTCGGTTTCTTTCAATATCGTGAGATTCTTGTATCTGCTGGCAAACCCTGGTGAATCTCCCACATTGCTCAGCAAAGTCATTCATGCTGCTGTCGTTGTTGCATAAGTGTCCTGAGTGTCATCAAACCTAGTTGGCAGAGCGCACCTCCATCTCAGGTCCTTGCTGATTCTGTTTACTCACTGAATTGATTGCAAGGTGAAGGTTATCATCCCGCTGTAATTATGGATCTGTCTCCTTTTTTCATTCCAATCAGTATGTGCTTCACATACTTAAAAGTGCTTTTATTAGCAGCCTGTGCACTCGGGATCATGACTCTTGACTAATTGACCTCTGTTTCCATATAACATCCATTTGTGTCCAGAGGCTATTCTTGTTCTGAGGTCTTTCCTAACTAACAGATGTGAGGTAGTTCCAAAGTTCCTTAAGCCAGCATTTGCCTCCTCTCCCATAGCGATGGTTTGAATGGGAATGGCCCCAATAGGCTAATATATTTGAATGCTTGGTCTCCAAATTGCAGAACTGTTTTGGAAAGAATTAGGAGGTGTAGCCTTGTTGGAGGAGTTGTGTCACTAGGGGGTTGGCTTTGAGGTTTTCAAAGGCCACACCAGGCTCAGTCTCCGGTGTCCCTCTCTCCCTCTGCCTGCTGCCTATGGATCAGAATGTAATGTTCTCAGCTATGTCTTCACAACCATGCCTGACTACCTGTCACTACTATCCCCACCAAAATGATAAACAATTAACCCTTTGAAACTGTAAACAAGCCCCTAACTAAATGCTTTCTCTTATAAGTCATCTTGGTCATGGTGTCTCATCACAGCGACAGAACTGAGACACCCACCTTCATGTTTCTACCCCATTTCCACCTGCATATTCAGCATAGCTCAGTACCAGGCCTTGCTTCTTCATGCAGTCAGATCTTCTCTGTTTTAAGGAGTTTTGTGCAGGCTTAAGATGTTTATGACATTTTCATTTACTACAGTTATTGATCTAGTTGCATTTTCAAGATCACTGTTTACCAGTTATTTCCTTGTTCCCTCAACTCTTCTTTGTTCTGTTTACCCACTTTCTGCTCACTTCTAATGTGAGTTAAGTATTCCTTCTGATTTAATTTTGTCTCCACCACTAATGTATTAGTGACATGTCTTGTAAGGTTTGTAAGGACTACCCTGCTTTAAGTAGATTCTGTGGACAGAAGTCTCACTTTGCCTGTGATATTTGAGATATCATATGGCAAGTGTCTCCTTGGGAAGAAACCTCTATCTGGAAAAGTGGAGCCACAGAATGCTCCAACCTTTTACAAAGAATTTGACAAAGTTTAACCTATATTGAAAACTGAAAGCCTGCTCTGCTCCTCAGTGCAATAAATGCTCATGACATGGAGAAGGAGCAAATAGACAGTGACGTTCCAAATGACCAGAGCATGAGGGCCTGTGACATCACTGGGGGTCCCCTTGCCAGTTCCTCCACCTGACAGTCTGGGCCTAGAAGATAACCATGGACTCTAGGCATCTTCTTCCTTCTCGTGCCCAGTTTCTCTTACTAAGAACACATAATTGACCCCACCCCAACCCCAAAGCCTAGCTGAGCATCCCTTACTGCTCTCTGCAGGAAAATAATAGATGTTTGCTGCATACTGTACTCCGTATGAGTGCAGCTACCCAGCTGCATCCACCTCTGAGTGTCAGTGAGCAGAGCCGAGACATGCATAATAACATGCACATTGTCTGGGAACCTGAGTGTTCAGAGGATGAATAAAAGTATCAAAGACAAGGGAAATGATAATTTCCCCACATCCAATTAATCAGCAAGAGCATTTTCTTTTTAAGTTGCTGCTAGAATCTCTAAGGAATGTAAAGCTGGATGGAAATGACTTACAATGAATGCCTTCCCCTTCGCAATAGATAGTCTAGAGCATTAAAACTCCACCCAAAGTCTCATTGAAAAGATGATCCATCACCCTAAGATACCAAACAAGACTGCTAGAATTCTCAAATACCTGACCTTTTAAGTTACACACTCTTTCTGTCTAATATTCAGCTAAAGCACTAACACACTCAACTCCACAGTAATGAGAGCAAGCACATGTACCCCGGGCGTCCCCAGATGTCCCTCCAAGTTGGATAGGACTAAAATGTCCTCTCCCTCTTCCTTTGTCTTTCACAGGAGCCTTGAAATAAGGAATACTTCCAAATTACAAGGAAACTCAAGCTCACAGCAGCTAGGATGTAGTTACATGCCCACTGGTCATAGATAATACTAGGCAGGTATGGTAGCCTCCCACAGACCAGAGGAACTGGCCTGAGATCCTTCTGCCTGGCCTGCCAGCCTTCCTAAGCCATGGGCTCCATTTTCATTTCTAGTCCCTTTGCCTCTTTGTTTCTCCCAAAACTCTCCTTTTACTTACACTCATCCTGAATTAGTTTCTGTTTTTTTTTTTTTGTTTTTTTAAAGCAGTTGTTACATAAAAATAGTGGCGGGTAAGAGACCCTCAGGGAAATGAGGAATATTTTAGCTAGGTCATCTGGCTGAGCTGGCAGGAGAGCAATTAAAGTCCTTTCTATGCTGCAGGGGAAGTAAGCAACCAAGGGCCTGATACTTGAAGAGTAACTTAAGTCGAACCTGTGTGTCCTGAGGCCTGGCGCTCTCTGGGGTCCAGGCTCTGGGGACAGATACATGCCACGAAAGGAAACATAAGGTAGGAGGAGAATGGGTACTTTTGGGTGTGGGGGCTTGAAGTGACATCAAGACATCAGTCTGGTCACTCAGTTCCTACCTGGAGGCATGTTCACCTAGAAGCCTCTAGAAGCCAGGAGACTCATTGCTATTCTATGCAGGGCAGAGATCACTGGGAACCACATGAAGAGTTTGTTTAGCACTGAATTCTAATGGCTTTGAGTTCACTGCTTGACTATGATAGAAAGAACAGGGTCCAGTAATTGCAGGGGCATCGTTAGTGATGTCAGGCCTTGGCTGGCCCTGGTACAATGTAAAGCCAGAATCTGTATGAATTGGAAGGGTCTTTATCTGATAACAACTTTAACGAATGAGAGGTCTGAGCAGTTGGGGAGTTGTGGGGTGAGAATATGAAAGAAGATCATGGGATCAATCAAAAGACCAAGGACAAGACCTAGCCTCAGCAAGATTAGCCATCACTCAGGCAACAACAGAGATATCCGGGGAACTGAGGAACTGGCCAGTCTGTTACTTTGTAGAGGATTCAAAGTCTGCAGAAGAAATGGCTTCTCGTGGATACACCTGGGTCAATAGCTTTGCCAAGTTGGTACAGTTTGTCATTGGCACAGAAAAATCAGGCTCCTTTATCTACCTCCCTGACCTGTATCACCTGGGGATGATAGATTTCCTAATAGGAAAAGTTCTTCTATGCTGAGGGGAGTAAGCATCCATAGGCTTGATACTTGAAGAGTGACTCAAGTCGAGCCTGTGTGTCTTGGATGACATTTCAGGCAGGAAGTAGAGTGGACTCCAGGTGAGTCATTCGGGGTTCCCACCCCTGACTTGAAGGCACCCTGAGTTCAAGGACTCCCAAGCTGGGGTCTGCACTTTGTCTTCTACAGCATGATGGTTGAGTTCATGACTTAAGGCTGTCATGCAAGGCCAAGGCCATGTTTAAAAACCTGATATGAATTTTGAACACATGCTCAAAAATTAAAGCATTCTGGGATCTGTCATTTACTATATCTTGCCACTGTAGAACACAAAGCCATTTTGCAAGCAGAAGCCGTGGAGTCATGCAGTTGGGATCTCATACTTGAGGATGGCTGGCCATGTGACCAATCCCACAGGCAGCATCTCACTCACTGGAGGTGTGATGTGTAGCACTCAGAGAGGGTTGAGATGTGACTTTCCTGGGACAGCTTGGGTTTCTGGGATGTGTGACTTTATGTTCCCTTTTCAAGCCAGGATAGGACCCTGTTGGGGGAAGGTCTAATACATTGGTTCTGAGAGGCTGATTTCAATGCTAAGATCTGGTTACCACCCCTTTTGACACATTCTCTGATTGGTTAATAAAAGTCGATGATGGCCAATTAGTTGGGCAGGAAAAGTATAGGAAGGTGGGACTTCCTGAGACCAATACAGGAGCCCTGGGTTTTATACAGAGGAAATTCTCTTTCTGCCAGGAGACACAGAAGCGGACAGATGTATTTGAGAGCTCTAGAAGGTACAACAGGCCACATGGCTGTTTGGGATTAGGTGGTCCAGGTTAACTCAGATTAGCTAGTTAAGAGTCTGCTAAGCTAAGGGCTAAGTGTTAAAACATTAAAAGGTCTTGGAGGAATTAATTATTTGGAGAAAGGCCGCTGTAGGTTTGAGATTGGAAGGCCTACAGGCTTCCAGCCACGGACCTCACAGCAGGCCTCAGCAGCTACCCTGCCAGGCCACCACCAGCTTAAGTTCCACTGGCTTAATATAACAGTTTAAAGTTATTAATAAATATCCTGCAACTGCCTCACCAGGCCTACAGGCTTCTAAGGCAAGCCAGGCCTGCCAATCTCCCACCAGGCAGATGGCTGCTCCATTGGCCTAATATAACAATTTATTGTTATTAATGAAGATATTAGTTAACAGAGTTTAGGTTGCAAGTGGTGAAGGCCACCCTTGATCCAGGGCTTTTTTTCCCAGGATGGGTCAGGCTGCCAGTTAAGGTGGGCTAGGCTTGCAGGCCTCCCACCAGCCCACTAACTGCTCCACTGGCCTAATATTACAGTTTATACTTATTAATAAATACAATTGATAATAACTAAGTTGTAGTTTCAGGACCTCAGCATGAAAGACTCCTGAAGTTGTTTTGTTTTCCTGTTTCTTTGAGACAGAGTCTCTTAGATCAGGCTAGCCAGGAATTCATTATATATAGCCCAGGATGGCCTCAAACTCAGGGAATTCCTCCTGTCTTAGTTCCCCAAGCACTA
This sequence comes from Lophiomys imhausi, assembly GCA_907164525.1. Classification (NCBI taxonomy): domain Eukaryota; kingdom Metazoa; phylum Chordata; class Mammalia; order Rodentia; family Muridae; genus Lophiomys; species Lophiomys imhausi. The sequence goes on from CAJQZJ010004755.1 coordinate 1,172,198, forward strand.
CAATTACAGATTTGAGACATCACATATGGCTTGAACTATGAGTTTTAAAAGCAGAAAAGCTCTTGGCAAACCCACGGCCATCTTCCTGGTCACTCTAATCCATCCATGACATTAATATTAGCACAGCTCCTTCTCAGTGACCTAGGCATCCAAGGCAGCCCCACTAGCCCACTCACAACACTGCAGCAGACTGGACTTGGGACACTCCCGAAACTAACAAGTGATTTAAGACATTAACTTCCCAGGGTATTAACAGACAAAAGTCCAGCAACTTCCTTAAAGTTTCTCAGCCACACTCGTTCTATGAATGCACCAGACATTTATAGGCAGGCAGCATATGATAAAGCATGATGAGGCTGCTAACATTCCCCCCATAATAGTTTCTATCCCCCAAAATAGTTTTTTCTTAACTAACTCATAAGTCACTGGGGCCCCTGGAAGGCAGGGAATGGGTGGACTTATACATAGATCCTCCAAGGACCAGGCTGTTATTTACTGCTGAGGAGAATAGCAGAGATTCATTTTGCACTCCATAATATTTCTACCAATAATAGTAATTACAGCTCCATCAACATTACCATTTACGTATGAAATATTATGGCCCGAGTGTCTAATTAACATAGTAATTAGACATATTAATGTATCTCCTTCTTCATTTCAAATCCATAATCTCCTCTAATTGCTCTTAATGTACTCAGTTTGAACGGATGCTGATATTTTGAAGTGTAAAATTGTAAGTTACCCTATTAAGCAAAATCCAGTGGCAGCAAAATCTTGCTGAATGCAATTACACTTCTTGTCTGGGTTGTAACTAGCCAGTGGGACTGAGGAGGGCAGGATATTTTCAACTATAAATTACCTAAGCAGGGTGGGACTTGGTACTCACATTTCCTTTTCATAATGCAGTTTCATAGAGAGATCTCAGAGACAGTAGTAGTTGCAGTCCCATCCATACCAAGCCAGGCAGCTCTGGTCACCAAGCCGTAGCATAAGCATCATTTAGACTAAGTAATAGACAAGAGTTGTTACAGCCCATAAGTCTGAGATCTGGGACAGCTGTCAGGGAGCAGAGCCCATCTTCACTCCTCCAAGTCCCACCTCTAGTCCCTCAGCGCAGGGCCCTCCCACTGGGACCTAGACAGCAGTCAGTCCTGATGTCTCATAGCCTCTTCCACTCAGTCTCGATGGCTGGGAAACAACCAAGTCCCTACAGATGAGGATCCTCAGCCAGGCTCTTTCTCAGACTGTCCTATGACACAGTACTTTGGTGACAAAGAATCCCCCTTTATGTAGCAGGACAGCAGGACCTGGAGATTGCAGCTAGAAGATTAACGAATGAAATAATTCAGTTTTCAGAGAAACCCTGGAAGCCCTCCCCTCCCTGGGGAGGCTTCATACAACAGATAGAGCACACTCAAGAAAGGCTGGAAGCCCGTCCATGCCCGAACTTCATCTAATAAACCAAGCATGTGCAACCAAAGCCTCCATATACAACTGAGAAGGGGGGCTGTCTGAATGCCCATAAATACTCACGTGCCTTGTGACCAGGGCTTTAGGGACTTGACCATCAGCTCACTAGCCCACTTCCATTCCCAGGTCTTTCTTTCCCAATAAATTGTCTCTACTTCTTCTAACCCTGTGTCCATTGCCCTCAGACACAAGAACGTGGTTTTTATTTTTCTGACCTTAGACAGAACCATGTGTATCATAATGAGGAGACATCTTTGTCATCCATGTGAGGGATGGCCAAAGTGCCTACAGGGGAAGATGACATGAAACCATTTACAAGAGAGGAAATGACTCCTTGTAGTCTACAAGGAAAGCTGGGAAGTGTAGTCTTTCAGCAAGAAACGATCATTCCTAAATCTGAGAGAATATTTAAAAAAATGCAGGTGAGGGGAATTATAGCTGTTTTTTTTTTTTTTTGTTGTTGTTGTTGTTGTTGTTGAGGAGGGTCTTTGTTGGAGGGGATAGTCCTGGGTCCATTGAAGAGGGGGTCCTCTGGTCATGTCTTAACTTGATTGGCCATGATGGGTCAGGTGATTACCAGGTAGATTTCTGAAGAGACTTGGGAAATAATTATTAGAGGACTGTAGGCAGTTGGTTTGCTTACAGAGTAAAACAGAGATTTTTTTTTTTTTAATGTTTAGGGAGAGGCAAGAATAGAAGTAGGAGACATGGAGTGGGCCAGTGAGAGGAAATGGGCATAGAGTTGACTCAGGGTGACAGTAACGGGTCCCTTTGCCAGGGCTGTTGCACAAAAATGAGCTTGCAGAAGTAGCAAGGAGCTACAGAACATCAAAGGAAGGAACCAGAGAAAATAGAGAAGTAATGTAAAGAATTTTATGTGGTCCAGGGTGAAAGAGATGAAGTTCCCTTTTAGCCACTTTCTCCACAGCATCTTGAAGGCATTTTTGCAGATGTGTCAGGAACAAAGGGAGCTGTTGTAGGGTGAGAGTCATTGGAAGAACTTATGTGAAACATTTCTTTTGGGTATAGAGGGAAGTACAGTAAGTAAAAAAGAAGTAAGCATTGAAAAAACAGGTAAAACATAAGAAGGAGGCTAATAAGGAGGAAAGAAGTGCTCAGGGGGAGGAACTAGAGTGGGAGGGAACCAGAAGGAATTTTTCTCTGATCCCTTTGTCTTCAGTTAGGACCCATTTCAAATCAGTTAGAATTTGTTGTCCTAGAAACAGCATTGTCCAATGAGAGCATAGACCCCAACCTTAGCGGTAGTCAGATCTAGAACTGTTTAACTTTGGAGCTCTGCCTCAGCCAAGGATGGAGACGGGTGTTATGCTGATCTGAGCCGGTGATGCAGAGGAAGCTTCAGTCCAGCTGTCTCCTTTCTGAGTCCCAAGAACAATGTCCAGAGTGACAGGAAGAGGTATGAGTTGGATGGCCCATTTAGAGGTCACCCAAACTGCTTTTGGGGGTGTGGGAGCATCGATCTCTCTGTAACTGCTTCAAGGGGGACAGAAGGGGGACAGGGAGCAGCAGTTAAAGAGCCTCAGAAGAGGATCCACCCAAGGGGCCTCTGCAAAGCTTAACAGTTGACAAAGATTTAGAACATAAGTTGGGAGGCAATAATTACAGCTCTGAGGGGAACATTAAGAGACAAAGATACATGTCTCTTAATGTCTACATTAATATCAACATGAGTCAATATAACATAAGGTTAAATATAAAGTCCACACAAGGTTAAAGCAATTGCACAACTGGCTGGACCATGCACCAGAGCCCTGTAGCAGGATAAGGTAACTGTAATTAACAGTTTACATCATGCTCTTGCATGAGGTATAGGCCTCTAAAGCTTTGTAAAAGAAATCAGTTAAAGTTGGTATATAAGGAATAAATCTGAACAGAAAATGTCTGATATTTATTTTCAAATGCAATGAACTGTGTATATTTATTTTAAATATTAACAACATCAGCTATTATTTAATGAACAGAAACAGAGTTTCTCAAGTAAAACACAATTTTTGGTTAGAAGCAACTTGATAAGGTAAAATTTTAAAAATTGGAACTATTACCTTAAATGACCATATCTAGTATTTGAAAACATGACAACACACTTTTGTTATGCTTATTGATATAACTTTTGTTATATCAAATTGTTATACCTATATTCCAAGAGACAGCTTAATTCTAAGTTGTGTTTCCTAAAAAGAAATAATTTTTAATTTTAAGTTTAAAAGTATTCACACAGTGACTGCCTTGCTTTTCCTTCAACAGGTACTTCTCTAGAACATTCTAGAACATAAGTTACTACCTGAGTGACAGCCATAACAAGAGTAAATGATCCATTTTATAAAATTTTCTAAAATTAACCCTGTTCACAGGACCTTTTAAAAATTCTCTACAACATTTACATTCCATACACTCAACCAGCAGATGAAAGGTGAAAGCCGTCAGTCATGGCAAATCAGCCATACATAATTCACATCATAGACTGAACTGACAAAGAAAGCTGAAGCCAGCTCTTGACGCCTCCTGCCAATGAACATATCTCTAAGTCACCACATATGATAACAGGAAATAGGTTTCTTAACATCGTTCTTTTTAAAAACAGATTGGCTGTTTAGAGGGATAATTTACAAAGCAAGATAGCCAGGTTAAATGGGTTTTAATAAATACTGGTTTTGGGAATTGCTTAGGAAATATCCTCAAGCATCATGACTAACTGACTGTATTGGAGAAGAACAAAAAGACAGAACACCCCAGGAAAAGACACTGAGACCTTGAGAACAGCTAAGAAGTAGATCGTTTCCCATAGTGGTTACAAATGGCAAGGTGTTTAACTCCCAGAATTCTCCCTCCTTTTCCTTGACTTCGTTTACTACCTTTAAAGTTTTTGTTGAAACTTTAACTTTTGTATTTTAGATTTGTACGTTTATTGAGTGTGATTTTTTTTTAAAAGGATGTATAGATTGCTTTAATTTGCTATAACATACCATATATGTTACTTGGATTTAGGAAAAGGGTATGTGCCTGATGGGCTAACCTTGCACCATGTGGCCTGCTCCCATCTAGACTGAGAACCTAGGCTAACCTTGAACTACATAACAACCATGTGCCTTGCTGCCATCATGCGTGGTAACTCATCAAGGATGGAAGCATGCCTTGTGGCTTTATCTCCATCTTGGTTAAGGTGATCACATGATATAAATCAACTAAGACAGCACCCATAAAACAAGTAGAGCCATTGAGCCCTCTGCTTACTGTTGTATATCCCTTTTGTTAGACTATGGAGGTAACACCAGGCCTCCAAGAAAAGTTGTTTTATTTTTATTTCCCTTACATTAAGGAGTCAACAGCAGGTCTCCAAGATATTTTGGCTTGGGGTGGATTTTTGTACGATGACTATTGTCCTTATCTTTATTGCCTGAGAAGTCTGGTTCCCAAATGTTTACTCTTCCTTGTAAGGAGGGGAGGAGCTGGGGGATTGGGGGGTAGCGGGTGACAGTCTCCATCACAGGGAAACTGTTCCTGCTTAGGTGGTAAGTTCATCACATAGAGATCTGTTTGTGAGGCTCCTCTATTGCTGGAATCCAAAGTGATTTCAGGTTTGGGACAATAACTGGAAACTTGTAGGCACTGCTCCAGGTGGATGAGAAGCTTGTAAAAACTGATTTCCAATGTCCCTGCAAATCTTGACAGATTTTCCTAAAATGATTAACATACCTATGTGCAAAACTGAACAGGAATCTAACCCAAAGTAAAGGGGACAGTACAAAATGATCGCAGAGCTGTCAGCCTTTTATGTGTTTCTAGTTACCTTGCAGGCCAGAGGGAAGAGCCTGCACTTTTGGTTAAGCAGGCTCTTGGTTCTAAGTCCATTTACACAGAGAGAATGTGAAGACATAATACCCAGAAGACTTCAAGAAAGCTGTGTTGGGGGAAGGCCAGTGTGGTGTTTGAATGAAAATGGCCCCCATAGGTTCATGGGCTGTGTTGGGGGAAGGCCAGTGTGGTGTTAGAATGAAAATGGCCCCCCATAGGTTCATGGGCGTTAGGTCTCAAACCCTGTACAAATGGCTAATGGTTAACTGAAGTGACTATTTAGCATACTAAACCAGACCTGACCACTAGGTTCTACTAGTATCCTTCAGTCCCTACCTGTTACAGGATCCTTCTGACTGGCATATCCCCAGACCCTAACTAAACTCTAGCCTAGGGGCTGGGCTGTCCTTCCCTCAGCTGCTCTTCCTTATATTTGGAGAATATTTTGGCTACCTGGCCTTTTTGTCTACCTTTTACCCTTCTGGCCTCTTGGCCAGTCTCTTGGCTCAGGCTCCCCATCTTGGTCAGTGACTCCTCTCTTGCTCTCCTTCTGCCTCTCCTCCTCACATGGCCATGTTCACTCTGGACTCTCCCAGATGTCTCTGCCTCTGGTTATGTTCTCATATCTACAATAAACCTCCAACTCCACCATACCTAGGAGCAGTTATGTCCTTGTTTATTTCTTTTTTCCCCCACTCAATAGAGAGTGGCACTATTTGAAAGGATTAGAAGGTGTGGCCTCATTGGAGTAGGTGTGGCCCTGTTGGAGAAAAAATGTCACTGGCTTTGAGGTTTCAGGAGCCCAAGCCAGGCCCAGGGGCTTTGGCTCTTCCTGCGCATCTGGATGTAGAACTGTCATGCTCCTTCTCCAGCACCATGTCTGCCTGCATGCCACCATGCTTCCCACCATGATGACAATAGACTAAACCTCTGATAGTTTAAGCAAGCCTCAATTAAACGTTTTTCTTTATAAAAGTTTCTACGGTCATGGTGTCACTCCACAGCAACAGAACAGTGACCAATACTGAAAAACTAGCTTCTGACCACAGAGTCCACACAGTTAGGTTTCCTCTCTAACCCTCAGTTTCCTTGTCTGAAAGGGAAAGGGTAGAACAAAAGGAATGTAAAGTCTCTTTTGGTCAGCAGCCAGATTACTTATGCATTCTTTTCTACCCAGCTAGGGCTACTTGTACCAGGTGAAGTTAGCACCCCCTATACTGAAGCCTTGCCGCCTATGATGGGTTGAGCCTTAAGTGGTTTGTGATGGTAGTTTTAATTGTCAACCTGATGCAAATAGAGTCATCTGGGAAAAGAGTCTCAATAAGAGATTGTCTAGATGAAGTTAGCCTGTGGAATTTATTGGTTGTTAAATGCTTTGGGAAGACCCTGCCTGAAGATGGGTGGTGGGATTCCCCAGTTTGAGGCCTGAACATATAAAAGCCAAGAAAGCAGGCTGAAAACTAAGCATGCAGATGTTCATTTCCATTTGCTCTTGCCTGTGGATGTGGTATGACCAACTATTTCAAGTCCCTGCCTTGACTTCCCCACCCTGATGGACTATAAACTGGAATTGCGAGCTAAAATATACCCTCTCTTGTCTAAGTTGCTTTTGGTTGGGGTGTTTCATCATTGTGCTAGAAATAAAAGTAGGTCATGATACATGTCAAGACAAGGAAGGGTATGTCTCGACTGCCTTCCTTGTTCACTGTGCCCCATCCCTCCGAGCTCTCATTTACCCCTGGAAGGAGCTAGAGCTCAGAGTCAGCTCAGCACAGTCTTGGGAAGTAGGGGTGGGCTGTCTACTAGCCTAACTGATGGCCAGTTCCCTGGGTCCCTAAGAACCCCCACCCCACTGTTCCATTAAACAGCCAGTACTATGCTAATGAAATTCCAGCAGTTCTGAATCTAACCACTGATGTGAGGAAGAGGCATTTCATTCTTCAATTAGAAGCTGGTTCCAGTGTTCAGCCCTGGTCTGCATTACCATCACTTCCTTAATTAATTCAGCATCTCTCAACCAGCAGTTGCTAAATTGCCTAAGCAGAGACAGAGAAAATTGAACTGAAGCCTGCTCCCAGCACAAGGTGAGCAGGCCACCTGGGTAGTATTTGGTTATTTGAATTAGAAACCATTTATCTGACAACATTTAGCTTAAACAGCAATTAGTCAAGAGGAAAAGACAAAGCCACTTTGGAGGGGAGGTTGGTAGGCCCTAGGCCAAGTGCAGGGAAGACCTTCCAAGCCTGAGCCTTGCACTTCAGCAGGAAGTCTTAATTAGTTCCCAGGGGAATCCCACCTGCTGTTTGCCTTTCAGGGAGGACTCCTGTGCCCCTCTCCATTGCTTACCGAGGAGGGTTGATTCTGCTTTTGTTTAGATCAACAGTTCTTCGAGGCTCAATTCAAAGAGCACATCCCAGCTCCCTGAAAGCCTCAAGCTCTCATAGGTGGGCCTGATTTCACCTGGGCCTCATCTACTATGTGTTCTGACCTGGGATCCCAGAGGCCATTGAACGCATATCCTAAAATGTGTGCCAACCCAAGAATCTCCATTTAGAGCTGTCTTCCTAGCAGCACCCCACACCCCAACCTCTCCAAAGGCAAGAACACGCCTTGACTTCTCTACACTTATCAGAAGAGATAGAGGGAGGGAGGGAAGAAGAGGAGCAAAGAGGGGGGAGGGGAGATAGAGAAGAAGGAAAGGGAGGAGGAAGAGGAGAAGCTTCTAATCTCAGCTATGCAATTTGGCTCTCCTCTGGAGAACCCTTAAGCCTCTCATACAATACAACCTTGCTCTCCTGTGACACTATCAACGTTCATGTGATCTCCCTCCTCACCAAGTCCCTGACTGTGAATCCGTCTGTGGATTTAACACCCCCTGATAGAAAAGCCTATAGCTGACCTTTAGTGTTTGGAGACCAGGGTTTTTAGGAGTTAAAGAGGGCATGTGAGGGATCAAGGATGTACCATGGTGCCACCATAGGATATCCACTTCCCCTCTCTGGAAAAGCATGAGCAAAGAGTCCGGGTGAGTCTAGGTCAGCATAGTGGTATCCCTGAGTTCTCCTGAATGAAGTGCTGGGAGTTGTCCCTGGGACAAGAGAGAACAGACATCCTTGGAGACATGAGGGTGTTAGAATGATTACATATCAGCTCCAGCATCCCACATCAGCACCAGCATCAGAACCACACATCAGGACCCAGCATTGACACATCATGTCTGCATCACCAGAAGACTCTGTTACACAAACACTTTCATCGTCATCAGCATCAGCATCAGCATCCACACTCAGAATTGAAACCAGTATCAAGACGCTCAGACACCTCTTTGGGTGTGGAATGAAAGAGACATGTCATTCCACCTTCAACCAGCTTAGTGACTTTCAACCTGGTGACAAGTGAGCCCATCAGACTCTGGATGTGGGGTCCCTTTGCCAGATATTCTGATTCATGGGTTCTGGGAAAGGGCCAGATGTGAGGAGTATGAGCATCCCTCCTGGAAGCCCAGCACTGGGCCCTGCTGAAAACCTCTCAAGACAAAGCCAACTGCCTCTCACCTGGCATGAAAGGTAAGGTGTCAACCCAAGGAAATCTCCACATGTTTCTGTCCCACACCTGTAAAGCCAAAAGGATGCTACAAAAATCCTGCTATCCAGGGCTACAAAGGCAATAGATGACCCCACACCTGCCCCCAAAGACCGGGAGCACAGCAATACTGAAGACATCCAAGTCCTCTAGTTTCTTCACATTTGGCTGAAAGTTACAATGTATGACTGGCTCTGACTGGGACAATGTTATGAACCAACTCTGGACAGAGAATGTCAACATCAGCATGGGATTCCCATGTTCTCCAGAGGTCCCATGTTGACAGAGGATTTCAAAGTCCAAGGGACAATGGACCTACATGCCTGGGACCCTGATAAGAAGTAAGAGCCTCTCCCAACCTGTGTCTGCTGTGGACTGTGAACATATGGGCAAACACAACACTGCTTTCCATCAGCTGAGAACCAGAGGCTGCTAGTTAAAGGGTTGAAGCTACCAAGGTGTCTTAGTTACTTTTATATTTCTGTGCCAAAATACCATACCAAGGAATAAAAGAAAGTATTGAATTGGGTTTATAGTATCATAGGATTAGAGTCCATGATGATTGAGTGAAGGAATGATGGTAGGAACCGCTAAAAGCTCACATCTTTGTACACAAACAGGAGGCAGGGAATATATTAGAAATGGCAAGACACTTTTGAAGACCAAAACCTTTCCCTGTGGCAAAAACACCACACCTCATAATCCTTCTCAAACAATTCCACTAACTGGAGAACAAGTATTCAAACTTACAAGCGCTCTCACTAGGACCACTACATGAGGATACATGAGTATGCTTAAAAGTGGCAGTCTCACTGAATGCCAAGCCAATTATATTAAGGGCCCTCCAAGGGTCACAAATCGTCCCTGAGTTTAAGTATGTTAACCTCTGGCAAGGACAAGTTCTCCTAGACGCCCAGAAACTGGAAGCTTCCTATTCTCGATCCTATCATGCCTCTGGGTGTGAATTTTCCCCTGTGTAATGAGTGCTTAGCTCCCTCTGTGCTAAAGACAGAGCAAGCCATGGGCCTGATGATGCTCTTCTGAAGCCAACACAGAACATATTTGACAATGTTTAATTACCCACACTAAGCTTTGCTTCCCAAGGGGTGCAGTGCTCTTCAGTCACAAGCAATAGCCAAATGATATGTTTACAAAACATTTTTAGACAGTTTCATTATGTATCACTGGATGTCCTGGAACTCTCTCTCTGTAGACCAGTTTTGCCTTGACATCACAGAGATTCTCCTCCCTCTACCTCCTATGTACTGGAATTAAAGGTATGTACCACCATAGCAGGCATTTTGTGAGACTTTGCTAAGAACTCTTTCCTTAACTAGCTCACTATCCTAGAGGATAAACTCTACTAAATGCTTTCAGTTTGGGACATTCAAAGTTGTTTTGTTTCATGAAGTAGATGTGACACATTTCAGTTTTAGAATAGTAGCTAATACAAAATGTCTTTTGTAATTTATCTAGTTATTATGGCTTAAATATGAAACACACCCTCCCAAGTCTTGTGTGTTGAAGGCTTGGACCCTAGCTGGTGGTGTTATTAAGAAGTTATTAGGGATGGCTACAAAGGTGGCTCAGCACTTAAGAGCACTTCCTACTTTTACAGAGGACTTGAGTTTGGCTCTCAGAACCTACACTGGGAGATTTACAACCATCTGTACTGTGCACTCCAGCTGCAGGGGATCTGCTGCCCTCTTCTGGTCTCTAGAGGCACCTGCACTCATGTGCTCATATCCACCTGTGCACACACAATTTTAAAAATATAAATACTTTTTCAAGCAATTATCGTATTATGAGGACTCTGCCTAGACAATGAGATTCCTCACATGGTGGTTACTGTTTGATGACATTATTGAGAAATGTGGGAATTAGGAATTGGAACTAATTGGAAGAGGTAGATCATGGGGATATGCTATTGAAGGGTGTGTCTTGCCTTCATATCATACCCCGCCCTATATGTTTCTCTCTCTTCTTTCTTCTCTCTCTCTCTCTCTCTCTCTCTCTCTCTCTCTCTCCTTCTTCTGTGTGCCTTTGTCTCTTTCTATCTGTCTCTCCCCCTCTTCCTGGCTGGCATATTTCTCACTGTCCCAGAATTAAACAATAGAGCTAACTAACATGGACTGAAACCGCTGAGGCCACAAGTGTTTCCTCTCCGGTGTCTTATCACCATGACAGGATGGTGACTAACACATTAGTCCTTCAGTGACTATTTATTAAGTGCTTTTTGTATACCAGGCATATAGAAAACCTGATTTTAATCAGAGACTAGGTGTAAGCAAGACAAGCTCCCCTCTTAAAGTAGGGCCTCATCTACTCCAGGAGACAGGAGTTCTATCAGTCTGCTGTGGGGAGCCATGGTCTCTGTCTCTAGTACCCCCTACAGCTGAGAACCTTTGAGTACCTCATTTGTCTTTGAGTGTTTGGGAGCCCTGACTCTCAGGACATCCCGCAAGAGAAAGAATCCTCAGCCTTGAAGAGGCTTGTGCACTCAGAGACCAGACAGCAAAGAAGTGAGTCACAGGGGTAGGTAGCACGTCAGACAGCAGGGCACACCACGTTGAGAAAATCAAGCAGGAAGGAAAGCTAGAGAGCAGGTGGATGGGAGGAACACTGGTCTGTGGACAGATGGAACAGTTCTGTCCTGCACACTCCCTAAGGATAGGTCTACTCCTGTTCCTGGAGCTGTGTCCAGTGACCATTTCCCCCTTTTCCCCCTTGATCTACATAGAACTCTAGATGCTTGTTCAGCCTTGAATGTTGTCTAGCTCCAGGGTATGTCTTCTCTCCTCCCACTCCTTGTTTCCTCTACATACTTCTAGATGTCCCTTTGAAGTCCCTGGCTCACAGCTTCTGCTGTGCATGATCATAGCACACTGTATGTCCTCGGTCCTCCACCTCAGTCCTGCTTTGCCTCCTTCATGGTCCCATCTAGGTCCTCACCCTCATATATTGCATTCCCAAACTCCTAGAGCCAGCAGATTTTGGTACGTCCATGCATTACGCTGTGCATTAGAGCATGCACTAAGCTGGCCTCTTATTCTGGTAATTTTCTACCAGAAATGGAGGCCTTTCCCAGGACTGGCTAATTCCTAGAGGCAATGGCCACCAGAGCACCTCTGTCATGTGTAAACCAGCCAACCCATAGTCCACAGCCCCAGCTACCTCCTCTGTGAGCTCTCATTCAGAGTCACTGTCCCCCAGCCCTACTCAAGGGAAGTTTTGTGCCCAGAATCCAGTAAAATGACCCCAAGACTCCCAATCATAAGTCTCACCAATCCATCCCCATACACACTACCTCTTCTGCCTCTGAAGCAATCCTGATGGTCCCCCATGGAGCTTCCTCAGTGTGACACACTTCCTCAGGAGAACTGTGAGTACAAATCATCTTTTCAGTGGCCACTGTCTCCTGATCCTTGACTTCTTCACACAACTGCAGTAATAAAACTTACATTGTAAATCAACCTGCACTAGGCATCAGGTTGAAAGTACCATCAGTTAAGATGGCAACTCTCATATGATGATGCTTTATGTTGATATGGGCTGACGCATCTGGAGGACTCAGTTGCACAGTGTCTGCTGTGTATGGCTCTGATCCCCAATGGGCTAGCCTGGGCTTCTTTTTCTAGACAGGAAGATGAGAGACTGCAAAGCCTCTGAGGCTCTGGCTTCCATGAATGTTTTGCATAAGAAACATAGACAGATGCATTTGGATCTTTCCAGAAATAACCAATACACTCACAGGCTACATCTGTCTCACTGGCTGCAACTTTCCAAGTGGTCCTGATTTCCCATGACAGCTGGCCATTGGTGGATATGGCTTCCTTTATTCCCAACTTAATTACTGGTACTCTCAGGGCACATTAGTGCTTTATACCATAATGTGTAAATATTCAACTTATAAAATGACTGAGGGTTAAAGAGTCTGTGGAGTTCAGAGTCCTTCGAGTCAAGGCCTGTAGGGGACCATAGAAGTCATCTTAGGACCAGGGTCCTGACCTGTTCAGACACAGAAATGATGGGTACAGATACAGCTCTGAAGTGTGCTGAGTGTCATGGGCAGGAGAAGCTGCTGAGGCTGGAGCCCAGGGACAGAGGCAGCGGCCCTGTGCTGCAGCAGTTTCCCTGGAAAGGTCTGCTGATACATGACCAAGCAACCGGTCAGAATGCCTGCACATGTCAGTCTTGGGGTCCTCCTTCTTTATAGGTCCAGGTGATAGAGTTCCATCTGGCATAGCTGGTAGGTTCGTGTGGCTGGTGGTTTGGTGTGATTTGGTATCTTTTTAGGGGTTATTATATATTGGCAAACGTTTTAAGTTTGTACTGCCTGCTGTGATGGCAGATGGTGGCTGTTTACTCGTACAAATAAGACATAGACTCATTTTTTCTTGGCATTCATACTCAGAACACAGTAACTCTGCTCAAAATTGTTGCATTCTCAAATGGAGTCATCTAGGCTGTGCCCAGCCTGAACACCACTGCTCCGTAAAACATAGGGTGACCTGAATCTGACCCCATATGGTTTCCTCAGTGTCACATAGTTACTTTTCTGCATTTCAGGTACTAAAATGAGGCACAGGATATCAATATGGGGCTGTGCCTTGTTCTAAGTTATGTTATATTCTCTAAACAGTGGCTTCTCAGGCTGGACCTTGGCCTTAAAGGCCCCAGTCTACAAGCAGCTTTTGACTCCATTTTGAGGGTGGGGGATGACTGCACTTCTGTGTGTGCATCAAGGACCAACAGGAAGAGATCTCGGTTCAGTTCAGCCCCCTGGGTTATATGTCCTTTCTCGACTACTGTCTGACCACCACTGCTTGCCCAGCTGGACCTGGTCCTGTCCTGTCATCTCTGCCACTGACTTCATCTTGGCTTTTCCTCTCTTGGGCCTTATCTCCGCAGCAGAAGCTTCTTCACTGATTCAAATTCCTTATCCATATAGACTCTATATGTGTTTTGATCATCCCACTTCTGAATCTGTTGAACTCTGCGATAGCCACTTTAATTTGCATTCATTCTGTAACCCATAACTATATGGAGAGAGATGATAAATAAGCAGAGAGATGAGTGGGTGGATAGACAGACAGACAGATGATTATAGATAGATAGATAGATAGATGATAGTTTATCAGGTACTGTGCTATATGTGATATTAGAGTTAATATTAGTAATTAAGATTGGAATAAATAAACCTGCATTCATCTCAGCCAGGCTACCAAGGTAAGCAGGACTACCTGGCAAATTGTTACCACTGAAATCACAGCACCATGTGGCATAGCATACATGACAGAAGCCAGTCATATTTTGGTCTGGGAAGTTTACTCCACCTCTGTGCTCAGAACAGAGAGAAGCATAGCCGAAGAGGGGTCACTGTTGTTGCCGAAGCCTCTGGAGTGAAGCTTTGCTCTCATCCCAGTTAGCTTCTTCTGCTTGTTCTTGTGGGATCTCCAACCCTCCTGTTGTCCAACCACCAATTTTCCTGTCGTCTTTCTCATCTTACCCTTCCTCACTGCCCCATCACTCCTATGTATTCCATAGAGAGAGCAGGCTGTGTTACTATGTTGTGCAGACTATCAATAGCTTCCAGGCTCAGTCTAATCCTAAATTCCATTTTCTAAACCAATTGATAGCATCATGCACACCAATTCTTTCGTGCTGGGATACTGAGTGGTATTCACAATTAACAATGAAAAGTACTAACAGTAAAATTTCCTAGGGTTTTGCTTCAACTGTAGACAGAATGCTGTCCAAAAAGGTCAAAACTTGGAAGCAGGTAAGTCGACAGCCTACCTCTTCCAAGACAGGGTAGGCAAGTCCTTCATAATTCCTGCTTTACAATTAATGTCTGTCAGAGATACTGGGCCATGAGGCTGAAGATAGATGCTCTAATGTATGGAGAGAAATTGGGGACTGTCCAGGCAGCCAGTGGTTAGTTTTGGAAGCTACTATCTCTGCACTTCCTACATAATCAGATATATTTCTTGCTCAGGTTTCTGATGTGGTTGAAGACTAGTTATAGTCTCACAGTTAAATTTTAAGTTTTTTAGGAATTAAAAGGATGTTCTAGACTAAGAAGATGTTTTTAAGTTGGTAATGCAAGTTAGAATGTAAACTGAGTTAAATATAGAACTTTAAACTCATGGAGATAGATAATAGAATATTAATATCAGTTTGCAAGTATGTATGGACTGGACATTGGGAATGTATGT
>CAJQZJ010004755.1:1187290-1213178 GCA_907164525.1 Lophiomys imhausi
TGGGAGGGTGGGACCAGGAGGGGTGGAGGGAGGGAATTGTGATGGAAATGTAACTTGAAGTAATAAATAAATATTAAAAAAATTTCCTCGGGTTTAAATTAAGTGTGGATGGAAGTCCTAATAATTGATGAGGATGATGAGGGATTGGTACTATACACTGGCTGTTAGCACCCCACCTGGAGCCTTTAGGGCTAAGGGGCTGACAGCTCCAGGAGAGAAGAGCTGACAATCTATCATCTACCTGCAGCCTGGGATCCCTACCTACTAAATGTGGGCCCAGCCAGGGTGTCTGTCCTTCAGCTATTGTCTCAGACAATGACCGCTTTTAGTATAGAGCTTATCCGCCAAACCACCAAGCTATACCACTGTCCCTCCAGGGGATTGGGACAACTCTAACTGTCCACTGGGGCTGGTTATCCACGTGCATAATAGGCATTTGAATGTCTTACCATAGTCAGATCCCAGCTCCATCAGGTTCTGTTTTCCACATGTGTTGCCTGTGAAGAGGGTCCTCTCATTTCTACACATAGCATACTGGGAAGCAATAGACATAAGGTCCCCTGCACTACAGGGTCAGGAAAATTAACCACACTCAGCCCTGTTACTTATATGGGCATCCAGCCCCAGCTCCCACTGGCCTTAGTGAGGTTTGTAGTTTCTGAGGTTCATGTGGCTTCTATAATAAATGACAACTAGTTGGATGGTTTGTGCAAAAGAACTCAGACTCTCATAGTCCCATAGACCTGAAGGTTGACATTAGGGTTTCTGTAGAGTCACAGTCCCTCTGGGAGTGCTAGATAAATATCCTTATTTGCCTCTTAGCTCTTGGCCACTACCAGCATTCACTGGCTTGCAACAGTGTCATTCCAACATCTTCCATGAAAATCTCTCCATAAAACATCCCTTTATCTACATGGGTCTCAGCTTATTAGGACAGCAGCTGTGTTCTGTTAAGAGTATACCTGCTCTAACCACTCCATCTAACTATACATGTAAAGTAAAAACTCTGCAAAAAGCCTATCACTGAACAAGGCCATATTCATGATTATCTGAAACTAGAACATCAACATATAGGTTGTAGAGAGGGACACAATCTAACCTACAGGAAAGACTAAAGCGTGACAGGCAATATCCCAGAAGGAGTGTGAAGACTATGATATGGGTGCTGGCAAAGGTCAGGGCACTCTTCTGTCTTGCCTACTCCCTGTTGGGAACCTCCTCTTAGCCCTGGAGAAAGTCTGGGGAGCCAAGTTAACTCTCATCCTGAAAGACCCAGGTTTAGGAGAGCACTTTTTCCAACACATTTGCTAGTAAGACATGTAATCCAAACACCAAAAAGCTTTGTCCAGAGCTCCAGGAATTGATGTTGAAGTTGAAGAACCAAACTCTTTACTATTCCACATGGCTAGAAGTATGTATTTTAAAATAGCCTCCGCATTGATGTGGATTCCTTTTTAAACACCCCCATATAGAAACAGCACTTTTTAAAAGCATCATTTCTCCATCTGAACACGCACACGCGCACACACACACACACACACATGTACACATGCATGCACACACATGTGCTTACATCAGCTCCAGTAAGAGGTGTAGTTAAGAGACAACTTCAAAAACATAACACCAGAAAATAACAAGATAGTTTCTTACTGAAGTCTGGCAAAGGAATAAATTAAGGCCCATCCAGTCCTAACTTTTCAGGAGTGTCTAAGGGAGAAATTGATAAGCTCATCTCTGGCTTCCTTGCTGTAAACCAAAAATCAAAGGAGAGATTCTCTAAAGAGTTCAGTTGAGCTTTGAATCAAGAATATTAAAGTTCAGTGTCTTTATAGAAAAATGTCAACACCAATTTCCACAAGAGGAAAGAGGCATCAAGGTGTCAGAAAAATTACATCTCTAAGTCCCTGATAAAAAGAGACATGATGCAGAGAAAATAAAAATGATGCAGGCACTATTTTCTGAATTGCCTTTGCTAAATATTCTCAGTAATTGGATCATAATGGATCAATATACCCTCGCCATAAACTCTTCTCTGATTCTAAGGGTCAGGGCTGGGTTCCCTCAGCTGTCAAAGACCAATCATAGACATGTTATTGACAAACTACAACTTTAAAAAGTGCTGAAAAATCTTGCTAAGATTATCCCTGGAATTCATTGATGCTTTAAAGTTGATATGAATAATTCAACAGGTAAATATTATGTTTAAGTCAAATAATTCAGTTATAAAACACAACTAAAGCCACATGATGTAGAGAGATGCCAAACATAAATAGGAGGTCAAGACAAAACAGAACAAGAAAGCAGTTCAGAGAAACAAAGAGAGATAGCATGGAAGAAAGAGACTAGATGATAACAGAGCACAGAGTTCAGAGGATGATGCTTAAAGCTCGAGGTGAACCCGGAAACCAGACAAAGTTAAAGTTAGCAATTAACTAAATCACACAGCGCACAGGGAAATGGTACCTGACCAAGCCAGACTAGTACTTGAGAAGCTAGAGGGTCTGTGTGCTGGCTCTATATTGCATAGATCAGTCACAGTCAGGCTCTCCTCTTCTCCCATTTCAGCTAAATGAAGCATCAGGAGACGGTAAGGGAGGCTGTGTGAGAGTAAATAGTCTACGGAGTGATGAAAGGCTAATATAAAACCCATTCATTTGGTTGTTTATCACATTTGACAAGAAATTGAATGCCATGAAACAGAAATTGTCACAAAAGAAACACATTTCATTAGAGGGAGGAAGCTTAACACATCTCTAAAACAACTCATCTGCCCATTTTCAATTTCTACTGAGATCTTTGCAGAAGTTATAGTGAGAGAGAAGGAACAGATTTTGAGTTTCAGTGAATTACTAGATTCCAGGGGGATTAAAACTTGACATGGAGACACCATATGCAACAGAGGCCAATGGGAGACACAACAAACCATCCACACACTTAGCCCCCAGGAGAGATAAGAATGAGATATTTACCCAGATTGTTCAGGGAGGCAGAAATTTTGCAAATTAAAGGATACTGAATAACGAGGAAGCAGAATCATATGGTATTTGTTAAAGCTTCATTGGCAAAGCTACTGCACCACATGTCAGAGAAGGGATAGGAGATCTTACTGTACCTAACATAGGTACCATTTGCCAGGAGATTAGATCTCAGATGTGGATTTCCACCAAAATTATCTCTAAAGATAAATCCTAATTTTCATCAAGTATGTCAGCGGAGCCCCACCAAACACCAAGGCAAAGCCTGACCCGAATTCAGATTTGGAAACTTGAACCATTAAGATCCACAAAATGCTTTAGGAAATACAGGAGCACAGAGTGCTCATGGGTTGCAAGAAATTTGCTCTCAAATTATGTTTGGTAAATTGAAACCATGAGAAGAAGAAAAACTGCATCCCAAACATCCTGTAAAACTATGGAAGATTAGAAGACCAGAAACTCTGACGATTGGGAACTTTTTTTTTTTTGTTGTTTGATAGCTTGGTTGACTAATTAGTAGATTGATTATTCAGTCAGTTGCTAGCCTGGTTGGCTGACTGATTGGTACAGTAGTTGATAGGTTTTGGTTTATTGGCTGATTGGTTGGTTGGTATATAAGGTGGTGGGTAGGTTGGTTGCTTTATTGGTAGGGCTGTTGTTAGGCTAGTTGGTTAGTTAATTAGTAAGCCAAATGCCTTATTGGTACATTGTTTGACCATTTGTTTGATAGGTTGATGAAGAGGTTGGTTGCTTCATAGATTTATAGATTGGTAGAACAGGTTTTGGTTGGCTGGTTGGTAGGGTACTTGACTGGTTAATTGGTTGATGGGTAGACTAATTAATTGGTTAATTAGTTGGTTGTGTAATTGGTTAGTTGGTATATCAGTTCATTCTTTGGTAAGTGGGTTAATTACTTGTGCTTGGTAAGTCTAAGAATTGTTGTATTTCTTAGTAACTTTGTAGGTTGGTGGCTGGTTGATTGGTTGGTAGATTGAGCTAGTTGGTTGGTTGATTACATGGCTGGTGGCTTATTGGTAGGTTGGTTGGTTGGTAAGTTGGTTGATTGGCTGTTAGGTTGGTTTGTTGTTTAAAAAAACTAAAATATCCCAGTCATTTTATTTTACCAATGAAGACCCGGGAGCCAGATGCTGGGATGAAAACCTGCTAGCTCAGAGAGGCAGAGAAAATACCCAGCTGATCTTCCCACTCAGCTGAAAACCCTAGAGGAATAAGCCCAGAGCTAAAAAGCCCACAAGAACATAGAAGGAGAAGCCTTGAAGGGGAAAACCCAAAGGAAGAACCCTCAACTCCTTCTCCACGCTCTCTCAAAACCTTCAGCTCAATGTGCTCTACCTCTTGACCTAAGATTAATTTCATTTAATCCTGTGTATAGAAAGCTCTTGGATTAAAAGTGTGTGCTTAGATCTGAGCCATCCCACAATTAGAAACAGATATTTCAATTCATACTTCTAGGATTCACAATGTAAACAAATATTCTGCAACATTGGTTGGTTGGTTGGTTGGCTGGCTGGCTGCCTGGCTGCCTGGCTGGCTTGGTTGGTTGGTTGGTTGGTTGGTTGGCTGGCTGGCTGGCTGGCTGGCTGGTTGGTTGGTTGGTTGGCTGGTTGGTTGGTTGGTTAGTTGGTTGGCTGGTTGATTGGTTGGTTGGTTGGTTGGTTGGTTGGTTGGCTGGCTGGCTGATAGGGTAGGGTGGGGTAGTTTTTAGGAAGTCAGTCAAAAACTGTGCTCATATCTCTGTGGCTAAGGTGGTCTCTACTGTATCTTCGGGTTCCAAGGAGTGCATTCCAGAGAATTTCATTTAGAAAATATGGCTAGATGTCCTCCTCTCTTGGCAATAAATAAATACTTTCACATTATAGGCCTCTAAGGAGCCCTGCAGTCAGTTCAACTTTCCCTTCACTCGCTTGAAGTGAGTCCTGATTTAAAGAGAAATACGATTGGAAGAAAAAATAACAACAAAATAAGAAAAGCCTTCTCACATCACTAAGTATCTACAGAAGACAAACTTGTAAGATCTTTAAGTCTCAGAAAGTCAGAAGCAAGAAAACAATGAGTACACTTTAGCTCTGTGGTCACCCACCTGGTCACCTCCCGAGGCCCAGAGCGGCTTTCCTGGGATGGCAATCTAAACATCACCAGAAACATCTGCAGCATTTCCCACCAAACAGCATACCCAGGGCCACTCAGACACCTTTCTGAAACTCCAGCATCACATCCCAAGAGCCCTTGCTCATAATTCACATCTACTCAAAGTGCTAACAGTAGCATGCTGAGCTTGGAAGATGAATCCAAGCCTGGAACATGGCTCAGAATTCCTACTGTTTCAAAGTTTCTGTGTCCATGTATCAAAAGCAGTTATACATTTCCTGAACACAGGACACTTTCTCCTCTTATGGAGGGCAGCCCGGGTTCCTGCAGGGGTCTGTCACCAAGGATTCCCAGCTCATGGAACAGTGCACAGAGG
Source organism: Lophiomys imhausi (assembly GCA_907164525.1). NCBI lineage: Eukaryota > Metazoa > Chordata > Mammalia > Rodentia > Muridae > Lophiomys > Lophiomys imhausi. The sequence goes on from CAJQZJ010004755.1 coordinate 1,192,751, forward strand.
GCTCCCACAGCCAATCTGAGTGATGATACCTCTGAAGGCAAACACTCCTGCCTGCAAACAGCAGCCATCAGGGCACAGAGGGTGGGAGACACTGAACAAAGTGTCAAAAGGCAAGGCTGCCTCAGGAAAAGCTCTACTGGGTTGGATAAGTGAATGGAGTTGTCACAAAGATGCAGTGAGGAGGTGCAGAAGGCAAGGAAGTGGCAGAAACCAGGCAGGGATACAAAAAGTAAAGTAATTTTTCCTCAATGAAGGTGGTAATTAAGGGTATGGTTTTTCTTCTGTTTAAAATGTTCAAGTTATCCTCTTGTAATTTACCTGAGATGAAGCTGAGATTCTAAATGTTCCTCAAACATCCATGAGGAGGTAGTGACTTGGCCACCATATCTGCCTTCCCGAGTACAGACATGAACACTCTGGTGGCCTCACAAATTACTTCTTCAGGACACCTCAGACTATATCTGGCTGGTCTTCTTTGCTACCATGCCCCGTGCCAGCTTCCAGCACAGATGGACTTCCATACACACCCACAGCAATGTTGAATGGAGAGGGACAGTTGAGTTTCTCTGACAACAAAAAGGGAGGAAGATTGTCCTCCACACTTCGAGCAATACTCCTGACCAAAACTCATGCTGAAAGCATATGCCAAGCAGCTGACGGTCACATGAAGCAAGGTCAAACACAGGGAAACTGTCTGCCCTGGTTTCCAGAGAACAGCCTGCTCCACCTAAACTCTCCCAGACTACCACCTTGTCATAATTCATCTGGCAGGAATAGGGAGAACATGCCACAGCCATTCCTATCCATGCCATCAAGTGTGAAGTTTTCATAAAAGACTGAGGAGTAGAAGCCAACAGCGTAAAGTGATCCCCATTTGTAAATCACCATACTGAGTGATTAAACAGGTGCTAGATTTTCCTGTTGCCCTGGAACCACATGGAGCCTTTGCAGTGGGTTTGTCTGTTAGTCATTCAAGTGGAGCTGGAAGGAGCTGCTCCAGTTAGGGTATCATCAGCTGCTTCCACAGAGCCAGAACCCTTGCTCTTGCCTTCCCTTCACCAAATGATGACAGTGCTGAGAACTGTTCCTACTCTGGTTGTTTTTGATTGTTAAACTCAACAATGGCTCACACCAAAATCCAGAAATTACAGGGTCTCAAGAACACAGTGGAGAAATGACACTATGGAAACCTGCAGTGTGCAGCTGCCTCCCATAGACTTCCACGGTCTTTTACCAGGCAGATGTGGTAGAGGAGCCATTTCCCAGAGAAACTTTTCACATACACCCTCCAGGGACAATGGAGTCCAGAAGGATCTACAGAGTGCTTGGGTGTTTCCTGGCTATCAGTTTACAGGTGTTACCATAAACAAGAGCCCCAAGCTTGGTGGATTTTTTTCTTTTTTATGATTCTTAAAAACTTATTGGATAGTTCCCAATTTCTCTCCATACATTACAGCATCAATCTTCAGCCGTTTGGCCCCATTTCTCTGACAGACATTGATTGCAGAGCAGGAATTATGAAGGACTTGCCTACCCTGTCTTGGCAGAGGTAGGCTGTCGACTTACCTGCTTCCAAGTTTTGTCCTTTTTGGACAGCAGTCTGTCTAGAGTTGAAGCAAGGGATTTTTCTTGTCAAGTGCAGGCTTGCCACTAATTCAACCATCTCCAATTGGAGATTCTTTGATGCTCATTATCTACTTGGAGTAGAATGGGGGTGCTGTCAGGAGCTGACTTGGGGGGGTGAGGGGGAAGAGGGTGGGAAGGTGGGACTGGAGGGTGGAGTAGGAAGGGGATTGTGATTGAGATGTAACTTGGAGAAATAAATAATAATAATAATAGAAAAAGAGATAAAGAGGAAAAAACTTTTTTATTGATTCTTTGTGAATTTCACATTATGTACCCCAATCCCACTCATCTTCCCTCTCTTTTTACCCACCCTCCACCCTTGCAACCTCCTCCCCAATAGAGAAAAAAAATCTCTTTGTGGAAGCTGTAGTGTGTCACAGTGTATCCACAGTAAACCCTTCTGTCCACATTTCTTTGCTTGCAAATGTTCATTTCATTGACTCAGTCTGGTTCCAGGCCTCTGGCTTCTGCTACTCTTATCAATACTGGAACCTCACTGGGATTCCTGTGTCATGGAGATCCTGTGGTTTTAGATCTGTAGGACCAACCCCTTTATACACTCCAGCAGATCATCAATGATGTTGATGTTGGGGTGGGCCAATTCAACTCCCTGGATCTGGGCCTGAGAGATATCTGAGATGTTCGCCTGCTCTCACACCCTCAGGGCTGGCTCTCCAACATTCCCCAAACAAGTGCCAGCTCTACCCTGCTGCCTAGGTAAGGTGCAGAGTTGCTCTCCTGAGTGTTGCAGCCAGTGAAGGACCTGACCAGTTCTCCCACTCCCACCTGCAGTAGGTGGCAAGGGTGGAGTAGAGCATCTCTCCCTTGCCCACACTATCCCATGGCAGACAAGTTGTGGGGCCAGCTCTCCCACACTCACACTGTCAGGGGCCATCTCAGCTATGCCCTACCATTAGGGTCAGTTTTACTGTCCTTCCCAGGGGAGGTGCATGGTGTGCTCTCCTGAGTGCTGCAGCTGGTGAGGGACAAGGGGGAAAGAGGGTATCTTTCCCTTGTCAACACCACTGTACAGGTGGCAATGACAGGGCCAGCTCTCCCACAATTGTATCCCCAGGACCAACTCACAGGCCACTCCTGAAGTTGGCTAGGGGCAGGGGCAGTCCTCCTGTTCTCATGACTCCAGGACCACCTCTCTCACAATCCCAAGGTTAGGGGTTGGGCCATTTCTGCACAGTGCTCAGGTATCAATATATCCCCAGGCCAGAGCCCAGGCCAGGGCCATCTACCTGGCCTCTGGTGGCAACAGACCCCTGCTACTGCAGGGTCACAGACCCAGACATGGCCCCCTGTGGCAGAACAGGTCAGGACCCCACCATGGTCCCAGGTGATATGACCGGCTACTCACATCAGTCTATTCCTTACTACCCTTCAGTATCTAGTTCTACCTCTCTTCATTGTGCCCACATCCTTCTGTTTCTCTTTCTCTTCCATTTCTCCACACCCACTTGCTCCTCCCAGTGGTGCCTGGGGTCTCAGTGTCTAGGGGAGCCATCCCAGGAGTGGTCTGCCCACTTGTGCATTAATGGTGCCAAGCAGAGGTCATCTTAAGCATGGTCTGTCCCCCAAGGCCTGTGTGGCACCAGACTAGTGGTCATCCCAAGCCAGCTCCTCATCTCAGGCTCCATGGCACTGGTCTGGTGATCATCTCAAGCTCGTTCCTCGTCTGGGGGCCAAGGTTCCAGGCAGTGTTCTTCTAGTATTCAGTTACTCCCCATCCTTAGAGCCCATCCTGGACCTGCCTGGTGTAGAACTGGTGGTCATCTCAGGCTAGCTCCCTGTCTGACCCCCTGGTGCCAGACTGGTAGTCATCTCAGGCATACTTTTTGCAGGAATGTTAAGCTACTAATCATTCAGATGTTCATAGGTCAGAACACTAAATATAGACATAGCCCCTCTCCTGTCTGCTACCTACTGACGCACATGTGGCACAGCAGCCACACCTGCAACACAGTGCCTCTAGGGGCACAGCTTGGTGGTTTTAAGCCACAGAAATTTATACTCACAATTCTTGAGATCAAAGGTTCAAAATGAAGGTGGTGGCAGAAGTGATTCCCTGAGGATACTCAGAGGCATGGTCTGACCCTGTCTCTCTCCTGTCTAGAAGCTGCTGGCCACTCTGGTTGTTCTTTCACCTGTGTTGCACTTTAAATATAAGCTATCCCCCAGCCTCATGTTTACACACTTGTTACATGGCACATCACTGTTTATTTTGGGCTGCCCAGGTATCCAGTATCAGCCATTTCTTAAAGATTGATAGGCCCTTAGATGTCCAGTGTTACCCACTTTGGTCCATGCCAGATTTCCATATTGTATAAACATGTAAACTGAACATAAACTGGCCCTTGCAGCCCTCTGTTTCCTGTAGTGACTTTGACTGAGGAATATAGATTTATGTTACTCCAAATGCCATGTTTCAGTGTGGTAACAGTACATAAAAGTTTTTTTTTAATAATAGTAACAGAACAAAGAAAGTCATAAAGGCACTTTTCAAATGCATTGCTGGGAATATCAGGCAGGTAGGACACACCAAAGCAGATAAACCTGTTATAGTCTCAATTACTACCTGATGATATTCTTAGCTTTGAGTTGGTGAGAGCCAGAAATTTGTTTGTACATCCCAAAAAATTTACTTAATAGTCATAGGGATTAATGTCAGACACAAAGGTAAGAAATGAATGCCTACTAGAGATATCCCAGGATAACTTTGACCGAATCCTATAACTCTCCAGCTCTCTGCAGTCAGTCAGCAATTGCTCTAGAATGTGGCTTTTTTCTGGGCACTTCAGTTCATAAATCCTTCTGGCCAGGGGTTATTATTTCAAAATATCTGATGAAATCCTCTCACTTTTTCATTTAAACACATCTGTCTGTCTGCCTCTTCCCCCTTGAACATGTGCATGGTTTGCTATGGCATGTGGGTACCCTCAAAAACTCCCTGTTTTTCCCAACCTAGAGAATCTTGGTTTGTGATTTAGGTTGAATAACGATTGAATGCCTTCTCACTCTGGCCTATTTTCTAATTTGGGCTCTCCTATTTCTTTCCTAATTATCTCACCTCTAGATTAGACCCCTCTGTGATGAGCCTGCCTGTCTACTTAAATCTCCCAGATAAGTCAAAGAGAAGCTGTGTGTATCTGTGGCTTGGATATTTCTACAGCACCTGAGATAAATTATACAGATAATGAGCTGGACTCTCACCATCCCTGTGGCTAGTGTAGCTTGTAGGTTCCAGGAGGAGGATGCAGAATGAGAGACATACTTGTCTTACTTAGCCCCTCCACCAAAGAAAACTGCATTCTGCCCCTGTCCACCCAGTGACCTCTCATCCCATCACTCTGAGCACTGCTGATATTGATTATCTAGGCAGACTCACACACACCCCAACATCTGCCCAGCGGGATCCAGTCTGGGTCCTCTGCAGCAGCAGTGGTTTGACCTGCTTCTGGGGAGAGCTCTTGAATATTCTAATCAGAACAGAGAGATTAGTCAGCTCTGGAGCTCTGATTTCATTAGGCTGCGAAGAGCAGGTTTCAGCCAAGACATCACAGTAAACTGGTTGGTTTTAAATAATATTATACCCCAAAGTCTCCTTAGCACAGACCACAATGCTTTTCTGCTTCCAATTCTTCAAACATGTAGGCTGATGTATTCCTACCTCCTTCTGAGCTATGCCAGCTAATGGCAAAGTCTTAATTTCATCAGATCTTAGAAACTTCTATCTCCTGTCCCCATTAACACCTTAATGAATAGCACAGGGCCCAGGGCTCTGTGCAATCTTAGGGAGAGGCAGCCACTGCTGGCTAATAAGAATGGGAATGCAAAGCCATGTACCTTTAGTCTGGGAACAAAGAAGGGGAACATTTTAGTAAATTCAAGTCCTGAAACATGCTCTTTTTCTCCTCTTTCTTATGTCACACACACACACACACACACACACACACACACACACACACACACACACACAGACACACGGGGAGAGTTTTCCTGGCTAGACCCAGACTTGGAGCTGTGGCTAGTGAAACTCAGGCAGATCTTAGGTCACATCACAGTTGGTCACTTCAGCAAGACTCAGGCCCTTCATGTGAATGGGAATCTGTAACTCTAAGCCACCTGCTCACTAAGGCATTGTGAGACTTCATGAGCAATATGATGACAATATCAGAGGAACATCCCTGAAAAACCAAGAAGGGATCCTATCAATCAAACACAGACACATGGAAACTTAATCAACTCATTTTTTAAAGACATGGAGCCAAGAAGGACTTTACAAAGAATGAGGTACATCCATGCATTGTGAAGAGAATGGCAGAACACTGAAAGGCAGGAGGGTTTAGTTCCCTGAGCAGGTTTTCTCTCAGCTCTCTAAGCCAGGGATCAGTTATGTAGGAATTCCTCAGATTCCTCAGGAATCTCAGGGTCCAACCAGAGAGGCCAACAGAGAAGCCAGGGGCTGAGGGACTAAGAGTCTGTAAATCTCTCAGCCCCAGCAGCAGAGGGAAAACTGCAGGACTGGGGTTTGTACTGGCAGAAATGTAGGTTGCCACAATTTGCATGAATGCATAAGTTTGCTCAGCATGTTCAGTTGCTGTGAGCCAGGAAGGCTCTGTTGACTCTCCCACACTCAGGGCAGCTCAGGGTTGTGCATCTTAAGGGGGGCTCATCTTGCTAGCTCTGTGCTTGGTTAAGAGCAGTGCATCCTGGCCCTGGACACTATAAGAAATGTAGTACATATGGCAGACTCTGTGACAGTCACCCTCCTTGGTCACCATTGTCACAGGCCAGACCCTAGGCTCTACAGTCTTTACTTCTGAGGAGCCAAAGGAAGGCATGTGACTGCATTGCATCCTGAGCATCCTCTGGACCACCCTGGCCTTTTCTCCCTCCTCCATCTCACTCCTGCAGTGAACTGCCTGGCATGGGGTCTGTGCCTTTCTGATCACTGCCAAAGAGATTGGAACTTGGAGAAGTCAGAGGATCTCTCAGGACAGAATGAAAAGTGCTGAGGCTGAGCCCCAAAGGCAGAGTGCTTCCTTCCCTGAGAGGAGCCTCCTGTCTCAGCATCCAGATAGCGTAAACTGGAGTGCTGGTCTCTCCACACCCTCACATTCCCTTGCCCAGGAAGCCCAGCCACCTTTCCTTGCCTGCTCCAAGCTCCTCCTGGAAAAGGGACAAGCTCCTCCCAATGGACGCTGTAGATAGATGCTGGGGGGAGCAAATGATCTGCTTGTCTCCTGAACATGCACCAATGTTGCTAAACTCTCAGCCAATTATTCTGTTCTTTACTTTTTGGAGGCTATAGCTAGTCTCACTGAGGTCTTCCTAGGTGGAACAGAGAGACAAGAACTACTTGCAAAAGGTGGGACCCTGCTCAGATGCTGCCTGTGAGCCTGACAAAGCAGGAAATGTGGCTTTGCCTTCAAAATGAAGAAACCACAAAATGATGAGCAGACCTCCCATGCATTGTGTGCCTGAGGAGAAATTCTCCCAAGGAAGCGTCCCAGGATTCCACCTCCCCCAGCAAAGTGCAGGGCACCACCATGGCAAGTGATTCTTTATCCTCCCTCCCTCTGACACCTAGTGTTCCCCACCCCCTACCAGCTGCCCACCCTCACTCAAGATACTATTAGATCCCCTCCCCACTTTATTGCCTCAGCTTCCCAAAGGCCTTCCATACACCTCCTGTACTATCCACTCTCCATAGATTCCTGGGATGGCTACCCCAATAGAACAGAACCAGCAGTGCTGCCAGCAGGGAGGCTACATACCCCTGGTATCCATGCCCCTGAACCTACCTCATCACCAGCTGACCTCCCTGCCTTAAACCCTTACTACTCCCAGAAGTTAGGGCCTTTACAATGCTATACTGTCTCCGGGGATGCTAGTCTTCCAGGCCTCTGCACAGCTATTCAGGTCACCTTCCACATGCCCTTGTCCAGATGTCATTTTCTCAACTGACTTGGTTGCAACCACAGCTTGAACAGCACTGCTCCAGCTTCCCTGTAATTGGCACATGTGGGGGTTGGAGTGCGGGAGGTGACATTGATCTTGTTTAGTTGTCCTGTATTTGTCCGCCTCCTGCAGTCATTGTGTGGATGCCAGGTAGTGGCTTGTCTGACATTTGTAGCTGTGTTCCAAGCCTCTACAGCAGAGCCTTGTTTCCAAGCCTCTACAATGAGCCTTATGTTCCAAACCTCTACAATGAGCCTTGTGTTCCAAACCTCTACAATGAGCCTTGTGTTCCAATCACCTACAGCAACGCCTTGGGCATCACCAGTGTCCAATAACCATCTATTGTGCAAGTACATCATGAGAAGCCTGAGACTGAACTCACTCTTTAGGCGCCTAACCTTCTTTGGAAAGTTGATGAACCAACAGACATGTGCTTGGCTTCCTCCTCCTCAGGCCCAGATGCAGTTGACACAGACAGGCGGCACTGCCAGCACTCTGATCTGCACAGGATTTGAGTAATTACTAGCTTCCAGGCCCATTTCAGTTGACGTCAGTCGGTATCAGTTTCTGGTCTTAGGTAAGCTGTGAAGTCCTGATGTCTATTTGGAAAGATGGGTTAACAGGACATCATGAGCTTCTTTCTCAGATGCATCAGGTCATGCTAGCTGCCCCACAGCCAACCCCTCAGTGAGGTCCATGAAGCCACCTGCCCAAAACCCTACTTGTACCTTCCTCTACCATTACTCCACCATTTCTGAACTCCTGTCTCAACCGTCACTGTCCTCCGGTGTCGGGCTAGGGCCACTGCATCCCACAACAGCAGGCTTCTTCTCCTGTCTGCCTTGCTCATTTCTGAGAAATGACTTCACCCTCAACTTTGTCTTTACCCTCTCAGAAACCAAGATGAGAAGAGAAGTCAAGTCACATAGACCCCACTGCCAACCCGTGCCAGGCAGGAAAGGAGACCCCAAGCAGGGGGGACGAGTGTGAACTCTGGGAACTTCCCCTGCAGTGGTCATCTGCATTGGCTTCTGAAGGGTGTCCTTACAAATCACCACAAACTTAGGGTTCTCTGCTTTCATGTGTGTGTATGCTGGACCATGTCTAGGCATATACACGTATATGTGGTGCCAATCATTGATGTTAGGTCTTCCTTGGTCGGTCTCCACTTCACTTATTGAGTCAGGGTCTCTCTTTGAACCTAGAGTTCACAGATTCAGCTAGTGTAGCTAGGCAGCCTTCTCTGTGGTTCACCTGTCCTCACCTCCTGAGTGCTGGCATCACAGGCAGGCTCTTACACCTGCCCAGCTTTTTATGTGGGTGGTGAAGGTCCAAACATTGGTTCTCCTGCTTGCATAGCAAGAGCTTTCTCAGAGCCACCTTGCCAGCCCAAATTTAGGATTTTATGTCAGAATTCTCACAGATCTAGAACCCACAAGCCCAAAGTCTGTGGCTAGGGGGAACTCACAGGGTCACATTCCCAGGAAACACTCCAGGAGATAACCCTGAGTCCCTTTCTTTGGTTTGTGGTTTCATCTCTCCAGTGTATCTTTATCATCACATGACCCTTCCTTCCACATTTGTACTCTTTCCTCCCTCCTCCTCTTCACAAGGCCTTACCATTGGATGGAGGGTTCAGCTAACCCAGGATAATCTCATCTTGAGTTCCCTGCCTAACTGAAATTAAGTCATACCTTGAGGTTGCAAGCAGACAAGACTTGTTGGAAGCCACAAACTAACCTAGGACCCTAGTACAATCCACTCTCTGCCCCCTAAATCTGCATCTCCACCTCTGGTGGTAACTGATGATTTTCTTAGTCTGAAGTGTGCCATGCTGTCAGAAGGGCAGCTAGCACCCATCCCACACGACCACGCAGCTGCTTGCCAGAAAGCACCTGGGTAATCAAACAGGATTTGCAACCCACAAACGCAGGCCATTCCTAGAAGATTCCAGACCTTCCGTGCTGACTACATCACTGCCTGTGCCAGACAGAACTTCCACCAGACAGAATAGGGCCTGAGCAACTTGCTTATGCAAGAGGCTACAGTCAGCCTGGAGAGACAGCGATTGGAACAGGCTCAGAAAGGGTGTTTGTGTGACCATGACTGGTCTGTGTTGTTAGGTTTATGCCTGCACATGACATATTCACATGTTCACACGTTTATGAAGTTGCTATGCAACACTAAAGACTGGTTGGAAAAAATAAAACCATAAATAAAACAAGAATACTTTCTAAAAACCAGTCCCCCACTTTGTTTCCAGATGACTCTATCTTTCTTGGTAAATGTCAAAGCTGTCCTGTTTAGAGACAGCTGCGCTCTTTGCTGGAATGTTCTCCTGCCTCCTCTTTCCATCTATCTTCCTCTTCTTCATAACCTCTCTCTCTCTCTCTCTCTCTCTCTCTCTCTCTCTGGCAGGCAGGCTCATCTTTGCCTCATTCCTTACTGGCTCCTTGGTTCCCAGTGCCTAGACCCACCCTAATATCTTTCCCTGGTGTGGACAACATATCCCTCATGGGAATGTTTGCAGTTTCTCCATACAGCCCTCATCTTCTCAAGAGAGACTTCCTTGCCAAGTACAATGCTTCCCAGGTGACACTCAAAAGAACAACAGCCCAGCTTTGTCCCCAGTCAGGGAGCTCGTGAAACCATCCCACAAGCCAGAGATCCCTGATGTAATCCAGGGCTTCTTTGAGACCCATCACCAACCATTCACCACTCTAACTCTCCTGCTTGCCCTCACCCTTCCATGGGACCCCCACCTCTGATGGCCTTTATCAGGACTAAAGAGGAGGAAAGATCAAAGGGTCTCCATTAGACTCCAGGAGGTAAACCAGCCTTTGAGACAGGAGCTTGTGGACTTGTGTACAGGTGCAGCTGTGCTAACAACAAACTGTCCCTCTCGAAATCCTAGACCTGGACTAGTTACTGAAGACATGGGTGTCCCAAGCACTGTGATGAGGTTTTCCCCAAGCCTTGTACTGTACACACCACCTTTACGAGCAGCTGAATGGCCCTAGCTGTCCTCCACAGAGAGGTGAGAGAACACTGAAGCTCCATATCCTGGTTGAATTAGTCAGGACTCTCCAAAGGAGCAGAACAGATAGGATGAATACACACCAACAGGGAATTTACCAGCTAATGTACACATTATGTTCAGAGGAGTCCAACAATCTGTCTCATACCAGAGAGGCTAAGCAGCCAGTATTTGTTCAGTCCACAAGGCTTGTTGACCTCAGCTGTCCCAACCTAGTGCTGAAGGCCCAGAGAATTCTGGAGATCCATTGTCTTCGGTCCACACTGGAAACCCAAAGAAGCTGGCTTCAATATTAGAGAACGAATCAGAAGCAGCAACAGGGTAAGTGAACTTGCCAGTGGGAGCAAAATCCAAGCAATCAAAGAAGCAAAAGCCATATCCTGTTATCTGGGCCTACAGAAGGTGCTGCCAGTATTTAGATTGGCACTGCCCATCACAATTCACAGTCAATCCTTGCAATCATGCCCACAGGCCAACCTGATTTGGATACACCCTCAGTAAGATTTGGTTTCCACGTCATTCTAGCCTGTGCTGACAGCTAAGACCAACTAACAAGGTCCTCTTTAAAGAATCATTTGTATCTGTGACCATCAACCCCTTCCTGCCAGACAAGAGCTACAGGCCGGGGATCACCTAAGAATACCAGCTCAGTGGACTTCTTCCTCTAGCAAAATATACAAATTTGGCTCAAAGAAATTAAGTTTTGAAAAGAGGAGGGAGGAGGAAATCTTGATGGAACAAGCTTCCTGGGGTTCAGGGGCTAAGAGCTCCCACCACTCCTCAACAAATGACAGCAAAGGAGGCACAGCCGTCACATGGCAGCACCCGAGCTTAGCACTTCTTATGAAATGGTGCAGCAGCTTCCGTGCAGATGCTGCAATGGAAGCAGAAGCATCTGATTCCTCGGAGATGCGGGTAAGTGCTGTGCCTAAACTTTGGAGGTCAGTGGCACAGGGTGAGTCCAGTGGAAAGAATATCTGTACAACTGCTCATTCTCCTGGTGCTGTTATAAAGCTGTTCAAGCTCGGGGTTCACATGGGTGTGTCCAATAGGGAGACCACGGCTTAGACAACATTCCAATGCTGGTATGAAGCTGCCATACATGTGTGAACATGGACACCCAAAGCACCTCATGGTGACTGACAAGCAGGTGGCAGTGGCCAGCCTTCAGCTTCCTGGAATCATTGCTTGCCCTTAACTCTGCCTTGGAAGCCTCCCCAAGGTGACTGACAACAAGCAGGTGGCAGTGGCCAGGCTCCAGCTTCCTGGAGATGTGGCTGGCCTTAATCTTGTCTTTGGCAGCCTCCCAAGAGATATGCAGCTAGCCTCCAGCATCAACTATTTAAATGGTCCTTAACATTTCCTGTTGCCTTAAAATCAGAAACAAAAACAGCCCTTCATCTCATTAGTTTGTTAATTCAACAACTGTTTATCCAGTACCTACCATGCACACCAAGCCAGCACTGCTTGGTGCTGCACTGAATGGGAAGTGAATGGCTTGTTTAACCCAGACAGAGACCAGTCAGCTTGCCTGCAGATCCCATGCCTCCAAAAATGGACAGGGGGAGGCAGAGGAACACACACACACACCAATATCCGTGTTAAGGCTGGAGCCTGAAGCTGGTTGAAGAGGAGGGACAAGGGAATGTTCCCCTGCAGACTGCTGTGGGGTACAGTAGAAGGCTGGTACCTGGCCCAGACACTGCCCATCCCAGGGCCATAGCTTCAGTGATACAGCTGGCAGAGTATGAGGGGACACTGTGTAGAGGGTCCCAGGGGCTGCACTTGTTAAAGCCTCTGGAGATCAGAGTCTCAACAGCATTGTGATGCCTGAAGTTGTACTCCAGGGTCCAGGAACAGGCAAGACAGGCAAGTGTTGTCACCAGCAAAGTCTAGGCCAGTGGTTCTGAACCTGTGAGTAATGACCCCTTTGGAAGTCCAACAACTCTTTCACAAGGGTCGCCTAAGACCATTGGGAAACACTGATACTTAAATTACAATTAGTAACAATAGCAAAATGAGAGTTGTGAAGTAGCAAGGAAAATAGTTTTATGATGGAAGGTCACCACAGCATAAGGAACTGTATTAAAGGGCCGCAACATTAGGGAGGTTGAGAGTCACTGGTCTAAGCTGTGGTCAGTATCCTGAGTTGGCTATGCGGCAAGCAGCCATTCCTCTCGATGCAGAGAAACCTTTGTGACCTTTGTGATGGGATCACATGAAAAGAGAAGCCAGGCCATCCCTGATCTTTCCCACACTGACCCTAACTGTCTGGGGTCATGATCTTATGACCTTCCCAGGGCAAGGGAAGCTTGAGATACCTCTGCCCTACTCCAGGTCTCTACATGGTTGTTGCCTATGTCCTCCCAATTGAAACTAGTTTCTTTAATTAAAGAAGTAGTTTGGAACTAATGAATAGTTTACAGGGGAGATAGAGACACTGGTGTGGGAAAGTCCTGAGGTGACAGCAGGAGCTTTGGTGACCCTGAGGAGGGGACCTCTATCTCATAGTAGAGGCAGCTGTGTCTTTGGGGCTCCGAGACAGTCATGGTCACCTTCAGTCCTCCACAAAGTGGGCTGAGTGGACCTCAGGCCAACAAACCAGCAGTTAGTCAGTAATATTTGTGTAGCATGAATATGAGTTGTTTACTCTATTAATTCAAAATAATTGCATAATGGTCACAGGTAAACTAGTTGTTAATACAGTAGCAATTGATAAAAAAGTTTGATGTTCATAAATACTAATTATAATTAATTTTAATATTAGTGGGAATGCTAATAATGTTGTAAATAAATAAAAGGCCAGGAGGTCCTATGGCAGACATAAACATCACCTCCGGGATCCCATGTTGTAAGCAGCTCTCTTAGCCTAAAGGAGGGAAGGCCGGCTTTGTGGCTTTCTGTCTCTTCTGAACTGGGAGAGCACAGCTGAGATGCTAAGTAGAGAGCATGGAAGTGGCTACAGAGAAAAACAAAACATTGCCAAGGTCTTCATACCTGACGCAAATTATGCATCAGAACAAGAAGGCAGGAGACTGGCATTTCGTGGTGGGGCCATCTATCAGAGGCCAGCGCCTCAGGCTCTGTTCACTCTAATACCTGCTGAGTCCACACCATATTGCAGGCTGCCCTGGCCCTGGCCTGGGGTGCCCTCTAGCTTGCTATCTCTTCACATCCATCAAGTAGATGGCAGTCATCATCTTACGATGTCACTGGGTCCTGGCCAGAGGGAGCCATGGCCCCCAGAATGGACACAGGACCCAGAATTCCCTACTCTTTTTCTTGGCTGGAACCAAAGAAAGATGGCCAGGCTGGGAAGAGAAGCCTAGACTGGAAAACAGAGCCAGTGGCTGGAGCTCAAGGACTTCACACAGCTCCAGCTGCAGCCCTTGCTGTGTCCCAGGCCCTGACAGTCTGGAGAGCTTCACCTGGAGTGCCTGAGAAACAACCCTTCCTGCTCATCCAGATGCCACCCTGGCCTGAACACTCACCGTGTCCCCTTAACTTCCTCGCTTTTTGTGGGTACACAAAAAAATGGACAAATCAGTTTTTCTGAGCTAAACCAAGCCTGTTTCTCAAACATATTTTCTCCTCCAAAAAGGAGGCAACACCATTAGTCAAAAACACCTTCTATAGATTTTCTGTTTTGTGTATAGTTCAGCCCTGGCAGATGAGGGTGCCCTGCATCAGAAGCACCTCCATGGAAGGCACTGTGCACACTCTGCTGGGGATACCTGGAACCCTTCTGAAAAAGGACACAGAACACCAAAGCAGGGGCAAGAGGGGTGTGGACAACATGCAGTCCTGGAGAGCACACTGAGAGTGGAGCTGCTCATCACGGCCCACGCTCAAATTGAAACTCCACCAGATTTTTCCTCTTGAGTATCCACTCAAGTCTCAGTTCCTGCAAGCAGGAAATCAGCTCTGCAGTTCTCAGAATGGGAGCTCACATGATGAAGAACAGCTTTGAAGTTGCAAGAAGGCTTTGAAGAGAGATGGAAGGAGGGGAAAGGAAAGGAGAAAGATACTTCTTACCGGCACTGTGAACGGATGAACACACTCAGAAGGCCACTCTCTCCAACAGTAGCCAGGCCTGGCACCAACCTTTCTACTGTACCCTGCTCTAGCATCCCTAGGGACATTCCCTGACTGTTTCCCCTCAACCTGGCCCAGCCCCCAGGCCCCAGTCCTAACATGAAGCTTGGTGTGTATCTCTCTCTCTCTCTCTCTCTCTCTCTCTCTCTCTCTCTCTCTCTCTCTCTCTCTCTTCTCCATTTTGTGAGGCATGGGGGGAACAGCCAAGTGGAATGACTCAGCCTCTGTCTGAGTTAAACCAATCCAACAGCTGTTCGGTTCCCACTCAGTGCAGCACCACGTGGCACTGGCTTGGTGCATGGTAAGTACTAGAAGAGGACCCTAGCAAATGGTTGAACAAGAAGACCAAATGAACAAGAAAACCAAAGCCATGACGGGGGGGGGGGGGGGCGGCGAGACTAGGTAGGAGGACAACCTGGAATGGGCAGCAGCTCACCTCAGCCTGAAGAAGCATTTCCCCAGTCAAGGAAGAGACACATAGGACCCTAGAAAGTGAAAGGCTGAGTCAGTCAGAACCTGGCCGCTGAAGTGGTGCCTAAGAGCTTTACACCTATTCCCATTGAATTGTTTCTGTATTTTTAATGTCTTTTATTATTATTATTATTATTATTATTATTATTATTATTATTATTATGTGTGTGTGTTGATGTGTACAAGCATGCTTGTGAAGGTCAGAGAACAACTTTGAGGAGTCACTTCTGTCCTTATACTTTTACAAGGGTCCCATAAATCAAACTCTGGCATTCTACCCCTGAAGCCATCTTGCTGGCCCACTGCTATATTTTTACACTTGTGGAACAACTGTTATATTCAAAGAAGAGTCAGGTAGGAGGCTGCTGGGGTCCCAGATAATCAGGGCCCTGAAGAGCTCCTGCGCCTCCCTGGCAGCCCTAGCCAAGGCAGGCCTGCCAGTCACCTTGACTGCCAAGAACAAGACATATTTTTTCTAAGTTTGTGACTTAGTCATTCATTTGTTTCTTTGTTTGTCTGTTTGCTGGGTAAATGTTCCACCACTAAGGTAGACCAAGATGAGCTTTAAAGCCAGATGCCTGCTGTCTCTACCTCGTCTGAAGACTGAATAGTGCTTTGTGTGGCACATAACCAGGAGGGGAGGGGGCCCACTTGGGGCAGGAACCCTCTCCCTGGAATATGGTTCCTATGGGAAGATGGCCATTTGGAAAGGGTCAGGGCCAGATGCTCCTAAGTAGGAATTTGCACATTTTCCTTGTTGAAAGTGCTCTGTGGACAGACACCCCTCCTCTGCTCCCTTCAGGACAGCATGTATGTTGAAGGCTGTCCCTTCAAGACAGACTCTCTGTATGCTAAGAGCAGAGGGAAGAATGAACAGGCAAGGCCTGGCTGTGGAGTGTTCCTACAGAACCTCATTGCAGAGAGGGACAAGGCAGCAATGTGCCAAAGCCACCTCTGGGTAGCTCTTCTGTGGGTTACTTGACATGGCTAGTTCTGGCTGAGGCCTGACTAACACTGTGAACTCACAGCCCTCACGAGGGTACCGTGGCTTTTTTAAAAATGTGTGATTACGGAGTATGGTGGCAAATTCCTTTAACCAGCATTCAGAAGGCAGGGGCAAGAAGATCTCTGTGAGTTTGAGGCCACCCTGATTGCAACAGCAGGTTCCAGGACAGCCAGCTCTCTGGCCTAGAGTCCAAAGCTTCACAAGACCTGGGTATTTCACCAGTGAGGGGAGATGCTCTGCAAGTGAGAAGATTACTGGAGGAAACGGATTGGCACTTTAAGATGGGGACCTGCTCCAAAGATCCAACAGAGACCAGAGGGCTAGAAGCTTCTGCCTCTGATCGCCAGGAAGGGAGGGGGCTGTAGACACTAATATCACATTGGCCCCCTGTGCTAACAGATTTGAGCAACTGCGCCTGTGTCTTTCAACACATGTGAAACTGGGAAATAAGGTGGGAGGGGCTTCCTGATTAGTGAGCACATGGGGAGATCCAGGAAGGCTGGCATCTCAATGCCAAGAACCTTCCAGACTTGGCCCAACACTTCTCTCCATCCACACACTCTAGTGGAGAGGTCATGCCAAGTCCCATGCTTTGTGGAGTTACTCTAGGACCAGGCTTCTTAAACCTTTTCTATTCACAACCCCTTTATGCTCCCCAAATTTCTACAAGATCCGTTGCATATAAATATATAAAACAGGTGGATATCAACACAATAAAAATGAAGGCCAAATGTTGATAACAAATCATAAAGAAACTTTTAAAAATCCTTCTTTGGCATACATGTAATTCCATAACTTATTAAAAGTGAAGACAAATTTGCAAACTAATGAGATGAGTGTGAATATTTGTCTACCACAATATAATCCAAAGATAAATTAATCTGATACACACTGAAAAAGAGTGGACTTGTTTTCTGTAGTTAAACCATTTTGCTACTATGCAAGCAGGAGATGTGGTACATACAGTAAAATATTGAGAGTCATAGCATGCATTATGGCCTTCATTCTGCACTGAAGGGTTTCCAGTAGCATCTGCTCACACTGCACAGTGGGACAGCCAGCGCAGTGGGACAGGCTATACAGTGGGACAGCCTATACAGTGGGACAGCCTGTGCAGTGGGACAGCCTGTGCAGTGGGACAGCCTGTGCAGTGGGACAACCTGTGAAGTGGGACAGCCTGTGCAGTGGGACAGCCTGTACAATGGAACAGCCTAGCCTGTACAGTGGGACAGCCTGTGCAGTGGGACAGCCTATACACTGGGACAGCCTGTGAAGTGGGACAGCCTGTGCAGTGCGACAGCCTGTACAGTGGAACAGCCTGTACAGTGGGACAGCCTATACAGTGGGACAGCCTGTGCAGTGGGACAGCCTATACAGTGGGACAACCTGTGAAGTGGGACAGCCTGCGAAGTGAGACAGCCTGTGCAGTGGGACAGCTTGTGAAGTGGGACAGCCTGCAAAGTGGGACAGCCTGTGCAGTGGGACAGCCTGTGAAATGGGACAGCCTGTGAAGTGGGACAGCCTGTGCAGTGGGACAGCCTGTGAAGTGGGACAACCTGCATAGTGGGACAGCCTGTGCAGTGAGACAGCCTGTGCAGTGGGACAGCTTGTGAAGTGGGACAGCCTGCGAAGTGGGACAGCCTGTGCAGTGGGACAGCCTGTGAAATGGGACAGCCTGTGAAGTGGGACAGCCTGTGCAGTGGGACAGCCTGTGAAGTGGGACTGTCTGAGCAGTGGGACAGCCTATACAGTGGGACAGCCTGTGCAGTGAGACAACCTGCACAGTGGGACAGCCTGTGCAGTGGGACAGCCTGTGAAGTGGGACAGCCTGTGCAGTGGGACAGCTTGAGTAGTGGGATAGCCTGTGAAATGGGACAGCCTGTGAAGTGGGACAGCCTGTGCAGTGGGACAGCCTGTGCAGTGGGACAGCCTGTGCAGTGGGACAGCCTTGCAGTGGGACAACCTGCATAGTGGGACAGCCTGCACAGTTGAACAGCCTGCACAGTGGGACAGCCTGCGCAGTGGGACAGCCTTGCAGTGGGACAGCCTGTGAAGTGGGACAGCCTGTGCAGTGGGACAGCCTTGCAGTGGGACAACCTGCATAGTGGGACAGCCTGTGCAGTGGAACAGCCTGCACAGTGGGACAGCCTTGCAGTGGGACAGCCTGTGCAGTGGGACAGCCTGTGAAATGGGACAGCCTTTGGAGTGGGACAGCCTGTGCAGTGGGACAGCCTGTGTAGTGGGACAGCAGTGCAGTGCAGTTCTGTGTGTTAAGATTCAAAGCTGCAGTAAAAGCCATGTGGCACAGCACAGAAAAACACTGAAAGAAATACCCTGACTTATGGGGCATTTTTTATTTTTAATTAATTTTTGGTTAGTGCATGTTTGAAAACCTTTTATCAATGACAGTTTTTTAGAGGTACCCCCCATACACACACACACACACACACACACACACACACACACACAAAATATATACACTTAGTTTAGCACCCTTTACAGACTTGCAACTCAGTTTAGGAAGCATTGTTCTTGGTAAACTTCCATAAAGTTGGAGGGGTTGGGAACCCCAAAATTAACAGCCAAAAGCACAGAAAGGTGGGGAGCCTGGGGCCCTGTTTGTAGCATATGTCCTTATTATAGGCCCTTGATCTCCACCTAGGGTCTGAGCTAAACCAGGTAGATGGCATCAGAATTGAGCTGATGCCAGCCCCTCACTGCCACTATCTGTAAGAATTGCTGTTGAGCAACTGCAGAGCAGACACAGTTGAATCCCACTTTCATTCCTGCTCCAACCAAACACTCAGAGACAGAGCCCAGGCTGCCGAGGTTCGGGGCTCCTGCATCAAGCATAGAGTTTTGGAACCTGCCACAAAATCAGGACTCTGAAGGGATCCACCTTCCAGCAGCAAAGGCCCATGAACTCCTTCAGTGATAACTCAGAAACAGGATCAAAGCTTCATTTCAGGGATCAAAGAAAAACAGAGCAGGAGAGATGCGATCATGCTGTCAATGTGATTAAAAAGGCATTAATGATATATATGGGAGACAGAAGCCCCCATTCCTTCCCTAGGGCCCATGAGGTTCTCCAGGACTTAGTTATTCCTGGAATCCATTAATTAAACCTAATTAGTTCTACCAGTCCAGAGGAGGCCCTCCTTGGTAAGCTCAGGGTGTTAAGAATGTGGGGTTTTAATTGTAGACCTTACTCCTGTGGGGAAAAGGATGTCTGAGAAGGGCTTCCTGGGGGAGCCACGGTGTACCTCCAACCTAAGTAGAGCTGAGCAGAGGACCACATGCTCATCAGCTCTGTCCTCATGAGTCAAACAGTGAAAGAGCTGCACAGGAAGACACTGAGCAAATCCATAGTCCTCAGAGAGAGGAGGAGGAGGATCCAGATATGTGTTCTATACCCGGCTGTCTGTCCACTGAGACTCCAGACTTCAGAGAAGAACTGAGGAAACAGACAGCCCAGGGCAGCAGCTCTGAGCCCACCCGCTCTTTCCTCGTTACTGTTTTTTCCCTTTGTCAGCTATTATACATGCCACTAGCTTCACATATTGTTAAATCCTCAATTAGTCTAAATAGCACATATTCCACAGTGCTCCAAGTTATGTGTTGGCTACCAACCTTCATTAATATTAATTAAAGCAAAGGTGGGACAAAGGGCCTTTGATCAACCAAAATCCACACTGCTTATAAATAAAGTGGTTTCTCCCAACTCCAGATCATGCAACCCAATTCCCATTGGCTCAAAAACGAATATTTCCAGAGTTACTGTGAATATGTCAATCATACAAATTCTTGTAAAGATATACAGACTTCAGAAGAAAGTAGAATGTCAATAGATCAGTGGTTAAAGCCTGTGGCATTAATAATTAAATCAAAATAACTTTGTCATCACAGGAGCCTTGTTGCTACCACCCATGTCCCCTCTCTATTCTCCCAGGAGTAGAATAAAATCACTCAGGCTATGTCTTACCCAAAAAAGATTTGTAATCTTTTTGTGCATTTGATACATGTTCATGTATGTTTGTGTGTGTGCATATTGTTTATGTGAGTGTGGGCATGCATATGTCACAGTGTGTGTGTGGAGGTTAGAGGGCAACCACAGGTGTCAGTCTTTGACTCCCAGACTCCCACCTTTCTTGAGACGAGGTCTCTTGTTCATTGTTTTATATATATATATATATATATATATATATATATATATATATATATAT
>CAJQZJ010004755.1:1213188-1223188 GCA_907164525.1 Lophiomys imhausi
ATATATATATATATATATATATATATATATATATATATATATATATAAAACATGAGTCAAACAGTGAAACAGCATATACACATGCCAGGCTATCTGGCCAGGGATCTTCTGGGATGTCTTAGTTACAATTCTGTTGTTGCAATAAAACATCATCAAAGGCAACTTAAGAGAGATAGAGCTTATTTTGGGTTCTAGTTCCAGAGGGTACAAGTCCATCATGGTGGGAGGCATAGCAACAAACAGCAGGCACGGTGTCAGGAGGAGGAAGCAAAGAGCTCACATCTTCAAATATAAGCAGAAAACAGAGAGTGAACTGGAAGTGGTGCAAGGCTTTTAATCTTAAAACCTGCCTCCAGTGATGGACTTCCTTCAGCAAGTCTGCACCATTTAAAGATCCCCAGAGAGTACCATCAACCATGGACCAAATGTTCAAATACCTGAAACTATAGGGGACAATTCTCATTCAAGCCACCATACAGGGATTCTGTGTCTGCCTTCCAAATGTTCAAATACCTGAAACTATAGGGGACAATTCTCACTGAAGCCGCCATACAGGGATTCTGTGTCTGCCTGCTGTCTATCATAGGACTGCTAGGATCACAGACTCACATTGCTTTTTGTGGGTCCTGGGGATTTGAACTCAGGCCCTCATGCTACCACTTTACCCACTGAACTATCTCCCCAGCTACCCCATCCAAATTGAATATATGTATATTATATTATATATATAATTAAATTATATATGTAATCTTATATATAATTATAATTATACATATATTATATATAATACATATAAAATCTTTCATTTGAAAGAACCAACCATAAAACAATGCCTTGGAGTTTACAGTTTAAGAACTTTCTTGTTCTTGTTGTTGACTGTAATGTTTGCTTTGGAGGGAAGTCCTCTGTGTTTTATATTAAAATATTAATCCTCAGTGTATTTTGTTTGATTCAGTTATTGCACTATAGAAAATTACTAAATGAGTGTTGAAAGTTATCTGAAAGTGTGGGGATGATGAGGCCATGGGGCTCTTAGGAAGAGGCATCCATACAGAATGTTGTAGCAGTCCTGAGCACCACCATAGAGCAACTGAGCAGACCCGAGGCTGGAGGAGAGCAGCAGAGGCTCTTGTTGGAGTCCCTTGGCAGCCTCTGAGCCTGAGTAATTGGTTCATATCACAAGTCTATTTTTAACCAATTTTTTTCTCTTCCATCAGGGTGTGGGCTGAAGAACATCTTCTGAAAGGATGGGTCACTGGGCTCCAGTCTTTGGAGCACCAGCATTTCCAAGACCAGGTTCTCATCCTGTAATGATCTGCACACAGGAGCCACAGGCAAGGCCAAACTCGTAGCAGAGAAACGAGACTTGAAAATGAACCCTGCAATCGGTAGCATGTTCACACGCACACAAAGCCCTACTCCTCCCGACTGGTTACTCTGAGCATAGCTGGACCAGGGGGTCTCAGGGATATGTACAGGATGGCACCAGGACTCAGAAACAAATCGTGCATGCTATACCTTGTGGATGGCACCTGCGTTCCTCCCCTTGGTCAGTACCTCTCTCCTCTCAACCTCAGCATCACAGCTGGACCAGAGGTGATAGCATCTCATGCCAGAAGTACAAGTTCTTCCCTACAAAGCCATCAGCCAACAGACTGTGTGGAACTTCTCCTACTCTGTGTGTTCCCTTCAGGAGACGTCCCTGTCCCTCCTTGTGTTCCCAGCCCCAGCCCCAGTGCACACACTGTCTGAGTACTCAAGGACTATTAACTTTAACTAAATCAATGACTTGTAGCCATTAAACATAAAAGTCAGGGTGCTGTATTCCAGGGAACCACAAAGCTGGCCCTGAGTTGCACAGACCCTTCTCAGGATCTATGTGTAGGCTCCAAACAGGACAACCTCCAACAGGAGTGAATAAAGCTCGGCCGATATCATCCACTTACCCTCATCAGCTAAAATGCGAAGTGCC
The DNA here is from genome assembly GCA_907164525.1 of Lophiomys imhausi. NCBI lineage: Eukaryota > Metazoa > Chordata > Mammalia > Rodentia > Muridae > Lophiomys > Lophiomys imhausi. Next base: position 1,215,161 of record CAJQZJ010004755.1, read on the forward strand.
ATTTTCTAGTTCCGCAAATGTGTTCAAAGTCTTCATTTGGAAAATTGAATTACATTAGAAAACTCTGCTTCCACACAGCCATAGACAGAAGAGCAGCACATTAGATAGATATCAGCAGCAAAATCAGACAGCATTTCCCAACGTCGGCTGTGGGAGTTTTAATGCTTTCTCCATAGCCCAGTTTCCTTCTGAAAAATATTTCTCACGTGTTGGCTAAATATCATCTTAACTTCGAAGGTTTGGATTAAATGTATTGATTTTTGCAGAAATATATCCCAGGCAGCATATTCTTAGACCCTCTTGTCATCATAGAAAAGATCGGAAATTTTAAGATACATTCTTTTATAAAAGAAAAATTATGTTTAGGTTGGATAAATCTTCTAACTGCAAAATATTTTCATGATGATATTCCATTCCATTGCAAAGTGTTATAAAGTTTTTTACTTTATTCCAAAGTTCTTACTTTTATATAATCAGTCATGTGACTGAGTTTCTACGGTACTTTGTACACTTCTAGGTCAGACTCTCCGGTGGCACATTCTGCTGTCTCTGGAAGGGTTCAGAAGTCCTTCTTTCTCACTCAAGCTTAAGTATCTGAGGCTTCGGGCTGATCTTCCCAGAGTGTTGTTTTTATTGGGAAGCTGTGTAAAGAGCATATGCTGTAGTGGCTAATCTTGCTTAACAGTTTGATAGGGTTTGGAATTACCATGGTAATTAAGCTCTAAATATGTCTGCAAGAGATCTTCCAGATTGGGTTAATTTAAATGGGAAGATCTACCCTAAATTTGAGTGACACCATTCTGTGGGCTAGGGTCTCCCAGCTGAATAAAAAGGAGTATGGTAACAGGCTGGAGAAATATCTCAGTTGATTAAAAAGCCCTTACTTGCTCTTTTAGAGGACTTGAGATAAGAGAGGACTTTAGGGATAGTAAGCCACACTTGATTTCATACAGAGTCTTGCTTTGTGATGGTTGATGAGGGTAAACTGCCCCCCCCCCCATATGGATGCTTCAGCCCCTTGTTTTCCTATGTGCAGATGTGGCAGGTCCCTGGAGGTGCCGTGTGCTGAAACTGTGTCTAGAGCTCCTCCTAGTGGGAACATGCAGCATGACCACTAGCACACCGAGAATCCAGAACCAGGCTTCGCTAAATTCCAATGTTGAACCAGCGTCCCACTCCTGACCCTGAAGATTCAACAGGGAAGTTACCCACTCTACTCATATATCAGGCTTTAGCTTAACTTTCATACTTTTTATAAGGTCATATTTGTGAAGAATTTTTTAAAAAATCTCTCCATAGTTGTTTAATGTTTGTTCCATTCCTAGCTTAGGAAAAAAAAAAAAATATCCCTGAGGGCAAAACTCATGAGAGCTGCAGCAAAGAACCTGAGCCACATGCCAGTCGACAAGGCATTGTGAGAAAATGAGGAGGAATAAAGGCTGCCCTCCTCCTAAAACCAGATTCAGTCCCAGCCCAAGTCTCAGGGCATGGGCAGGGGTCCACCAGTAAGAGCCATTGATGTTGGAGAAACAGGGTTACCCACCAGTGAGTACTGGAGGCAAAGAGGTTGATGCCAGCCCCGGAGGCACCCAGCCAATATGTGCTATGCTGGATACCTTCCAGTCAAGGTACCTTTCAACCTTTCTATGATAGCAACAACTCAAGGCAAGGTGTGGGAATAAAAAGCTCTGGGTGATAGTGGCCTCAAAAGATATACTCTGGGTCTAGCTCCTAGATTTGTGAATGTGGGTGTGCTTACAAAGAAGGACTTTGCTGATCTAAACATGTTAAAGATCTTGAAAGAACAGCCTGCTTTAAAGTAGATCCTCTGCTCAGTAAACGGTGCCTTTTTAAGACAAAGGAAAATGCTGGGGCAGGCAAGATGGCTCAGTGTATAAAAGCACTTGCCACATCTATTCACTCATAGTCAGATTTCAGCCATATAGTACAACATAACTATATTACAGCCAATGCACCAAAGGAACCAGGAACATAGTCTTTTGTTACCTGTCAATGACACACTTTGCCCTAGTGGTGCTGCCTTGTAGGCCCCCAGTGTATGAAGAGGCTCTTGGCCTTCATATGACTGCTGAACTGGGGTGGGGGACTCATATGTAGGGGCATTCCACTCCGGAGGAGTGGGATGGAAGGGATAGGGGGTAGAGGGTTGGAGGGCAAGACTGGGAGGGGTGGAAATAGGATATTGTGATGGAGATGTAACCTGAAATAACAAACATTTTTTTTAAGCACTTGCCACAAAAACCTCAGACCTGGAACTAGATTCCTTTTTTTTTTTTTTTTTTATTGCTTCAGGTTACATCTCCATCATAGTGCACTCTTTCCACCCCTCCCAGTCCCGCCCTCCCACCCTCTACCCCCTAACCCTTCCATCCTACTCCTCTGGAGTAGAGTGTCCCTACCTAGCGGTTCTCCGCCCCAGTTCAGCAGTCATATGAGGGCCAAGAGCCTCCTTATACACTGGAGACCTACAAGGCAGCATCACTAGGGAAAACTGTCTCATTGACAGGGAGAAAAAGAAAAAGTCTATGTCCATGTTCACTTTGGTGCATTGGTTGTAGTATAGATATCCTGTACTATATGGCTAAAATCCGACTATAAGTGAATAGATGCCATGTGCATCCTTCTGAGTCTGGGTTAGCACACTCATGATGAGCTTCTCTAGTTCCATCCATTTGGCTGCAAATTGCATAATTTCATAGTTTCTGATAGCTGAGTAGTATTCCATTGTGTAGATGTACCACAGTTTCTTAATCCATTCTTCAGTTGAAGGACATCTGGGTTGTTTCCAGTTTCTAGCTATTACAAATAAGGCTGCTATGAACATAGATGAGCACATGTCCTTGTGATTCGGTGAGGAGTCATTTGGAGGTATACCCAGAAGTGGCATGGCTGGGTCCTGAGGCAAAGCTATTCCAAGTTTTCTAAGATATCGCCAGACTAACCTCCATAGTGGTTGCACAAGCTTGCACTTCCACCAGCAATGGAGGAGGGTTCCTCTTCTCCACACCCTCACCAGCATGTGTTGCCATTTAAGCTTTTGATTTTAGCCATTCTGACAGGTGTAAGATGAAAACTTAAAGTCGTCTTGAGTTGCATTTCTCTGATGGTTAAGGATGCTGAGCATTTCTTCAAGTGTCTCTCAGCCTTTAGGAATTCCTTTGTGAATTCTCTGTGTAGCTCTTTTCCCCATTTTTTGATTGGATTATTTGGTTTCTTGGTATTTAATTTTTTGAGTTCTTTGTAAATTTTGGATATTAGCCCTCTGTCAAATGTGGGGTTGGTGAAGATTTTTTTCCCAATGTGAAATCAGGGAAACAACCCCCTTCACAATAGCCACACACAATATAAAATACCTGGGGGTAACTTTAACCAAGCAAGTAAAGGACCTGAACAACAAGAACGTCAAGTCCTTGAAGAAAGAAATTGAAGAGGCCATCAAAAGATGGAAAGATCTCCCATGCTCATGGATAGGTAGGATCAACATAATAAAAATGGCCATCCTACCAAAAGCAATATATAGATTCAATGCAATTCCTATCAAAATACCAACACAATTCTTTTTAGACCTGGAAAAAGCTATTCTTAATTTCATATGAAACAACAAAAAACCCAGAATAGCTAAATCAATCCTATACAATAAAAAAAAAAAACATCTGGAGGTATCACCATCCCAGATTTCAAGCTGTACTACAGAGCAATAGTAATAAAAACAGCATGGTACTGGTATAGAAACAGACCAGTGGATCAATGGAATCGAATTGAAGACCCAGAAATGGACCCACACACCTATGGCCACCTAATTTTTGACAAAGAAGCCAAAACTGCACAATGGAAAAAGGACAGCATCTTCAACAAATGGTGCTGGTCCAACTGGATGTCCACTTGTAAAAGAGTGAAATTAGACCCATACTTATCACCTTATATAAAACTTAAGTCCAAGTGGATCAAAAACCTTAACATAAGGCCAGACACATTAAATCTACTAGAAGAGAAAGTCGGAAAATCCCTTGAACTCATTGGCACAGGTGACAACTTCCTAAAGAGAACACCAACAGCTCAGGACCTGAGACCAACAATCAATAAATGGGACCTCATGAAACTGAAAAGCTTCTGCAAGGCAAAAGACACTGTCATTGGAACTAGATTCCTATAACCCACAGATGGTGGTACACATCTGTAATCCCAGTACTCCTACAGGAATATGCGAGAAAGAAGCAGGAGAATCATCCAGAAGCTTACCAGCAAACTACCCTGGAGTATGCAATATGACAGAAATACCAAGAGAGACCTGGCCTTAACAGGCTGAAGGTAAGAATGGGCCCCCAAAGGTTGTTCTCTGGCCTCCACACACTCCCACAACATGTGTGCATGCACACACACACACACACACACCCCCACAATCATAAACAGAATAAGAATTGCTGAGAGGGAAGAAAGAGAGCTTTGACACATGGGCATACTAGAGACAGTCTATATGAAGATAGAGTCAGACCAGAGAGACTGGAATACAAGCCAAGGCGTGTGGGCGGTAACCAGAAGCTGCCAGAGCCGTGGAGCAGATCTTCCCCTAAACCCCAGAAGAGCTAGCCCTGCTGGTGCTTTGACCCAGATTCCCAGCCTCATGAGCTATGCAGCAGTGGGTCTCTGTGGGTGCCGTGGCCACCTGCTGCAGTAGCTCCAGGGAGCCAGCCAGGTTAAGAAGCAGAGCATTTGACAAGCGGAGCTTGAACTGGAACCTGACTTTCAGAGAGGGCTTGTGGGACCCATTGCCATGGAGAGGACAAGCAAGGCATTCCTGGACAGTGTTGGTGATGTTTGACAGCTGGTGACCAGCCCTTTCATTTCTAAAAAGGCTAAGGAAGCCATTGGGGGAACATCTGAAATGTCACATGAACAGCTGTCATGGCACCTTGGTGTGTGGCAGAAGGCACTGGGTAGGCTATCTGCCTGCGTCTGCATCCTTTGGGGGAGGCACCTGCACTCCCTAGTCAATCCAGGCCCCTTCCTAAACCCTTCAGAACTCCCTCCCATAAACTCTAGGAGTCTTGAAGCAACTCCAGTGGCTCCAGGGAAGTGATTCCCAGGGGACATTATGTGACAGTCTACTTTTACCAGGGAATGCTTCCTGAAATGTTCAGCCTATACTGTTTAACCTGCAGCCTGATCCAGGTCAGCATTTACCCCTGACTTGTTTTACAGTGAGGGGTTGGACTCAGGGCCCTGTCCATGTAACATGTAATATGTATGCTCTCTCCTGAGCTACATCGCAGCCCTTGTGTTTTGAGACACAGTCTTGCTATGCAGGTCCATCTTCCCTTGAACTTGTTCTGGAGCCCACACTGGCCATGGACTTACAATTCTCCTGTCTCGGCCTTCAGACTTCTGATATTAGAGGAGCATGCCACCACGCATTTTTTAAATGAAACAACAATATTGAGGGCTGAGCAGAGATGAGCCTGTTGGGTTGGGTGGAGCCAGCTGGACTCCCGGCCCTGCTTTCTCATTTGAGAGATACAGATGTGATGGTCAGAGCTCATTCATCAACATTCAAAGTGATATGAAACACCCAGAGCTAGCCTTCCCCTCCCTACTGGTCTCTGCCATCCATTATGACAAGGATGGTAACAAAGGCCCATTTAGAAGAACGTTCCCTTAATTTACCTGGTTAATTAAGATAGTGTGGCCTGCAAAAATGAAATAATTCAAGATGACATTTTCAATTTATTGACAACAAAATACAACTTTGAAAACAATTTCAGGTAATTTGTTGAAAAACTAAATATAAAACCACATCCTGAAAACATTTTTTTTTTTTCAGAAAAACAACAATTAACTCAATTAACCAAGCCATATTCCTGAAGGGAAAATCTATTCTTAAGACAAAAGGTGACTTCTGGAGAAGCCAGCACAGTGGCACAGTGCTGGTGACAGGATTTGACATCAGGCTCCGTCTTTAGGCTACATTCCCAGCTGGTGCAAAAATCACCTGTGGGACCCCTGTTTTCAGAGTCCCATGAAGGATGTGGCTCCTGCACATGCAGCTCTCCCAGGTGTCCTCCCCTGTCCAAATCCCCAGGATAAAAAAATGTATCCTTATTCAACCTAAACTTTCATCTGACATCCACAGGGCAGACTGTCAAAGGGTTACCACCATGCCACCCCTCTAACATCACCTCAAACTTACACTATGGCTCCAGTTGTGCCTCCAGGAGGCCCTGCTATGACTCTAAATATGGAACTAGTAACCTCTGGGTGGTGGCTAATCCACCCAGCATTTACAGGGCTCTAGCTAGATTTAGAACCAGATCCTTGACCTTAGTCCTGACCCTGTGCCTTGTGCACTTTCTTTAGCCTTACTTGGACAGGAAGTCTTCCTCCTAGTCTGGGCTGACTTGGGGCCTCATGACACCTGATCCAGGAGCATTGTCTCCTATGTGGGGCTTGGGTATCTTTATTCCAGAACTGCAGGCAGGTATCTCAAGTGGTGGTTTGAATATAAAATCACACACACACACACACACACACACACACACACACACACACACGCACGCACACACACACGCACACCACACACACCCCTTATATGTTTGAACACTTAGTCTCCAGCTGGTGGCGCTGTTTTGGAAGATTGTGAAATAATTATGAAGCAAGGTTCTGAAAGGAGAAAGTAGGCTGCTGGGGGCAGGCCTGAAGTCTATAACCCGCCCCACTTCCCATCCTGTCTCTGCTTTCTGATCTTCAGATGTAAGTAAGCAGCTGTTGGCTGCTGCAAACTCCCCCCACCATAGAGTCACCTGCTGCCATGATGGACTCTAGATCCTGAAACCATGAAGCAAAATAAATCTTTCCTCCTTCAAGTTGCCTCTCTTTAGGCATGTGTTTACAGTGGCAAAAAACATATCTAATGTAGATAGAGTCAGAACCTGGGTACACCTGGGTCACTGGGAACCAAAGGCTGGCTGGTTCTGTCATGATGTAAAGTGGGAGGTCACAGCTCCATCCCAGTCCAGAGAGTGCTGAGGTCATCCTCAGCACTGTTTGAGCACACATCCATAATCGATCCCCCCACATCTGCCCATATTTCCACACACACATTCATACTGTGCACACACACACACACTCATTCACACACTATGCACACGCACACTCAACACAGCAGTCACTCGCACTCCAGCACTCACATGACACCTCTGTTCTCTCACATGCTCATCTCACATCCACATGCCCACACACTCAGGCCTGCACTCTCAGTCACACACATTTACACATTTACAAACACGTGTTCTCTGTGCTCATTCACAATCATATTTGTACTGCTATATACTCATATTCTCCCTCTCCCTCCCTCTCTCCCTCTCCTCCTCACCTCCTCTATCCATCCTCCTCTCTCTCTTCCTTTCCTCTTCTACCCATCCTCATCTCTTTCTCCCTCCCTCTCTCCCTCCCCTTCTTTCTCCCCCTCTCTTTCTCTCTCTGTCTCTCCCCTCAAAGGCAGGCACTGGAGCTATCCTGGGATCAACTTACAGAACAGGCTCTCCTAGGCAGGAGCACTGAGAAAGGTCCATGGGGGGCTGGATTTTTCCAGCACATGGGCAGGTTGAAGGCAGCAGGCCCTGTGTGCCCAGCTCAAGGTTGCTCATGCCAGACTGTCCTTAGGTAGACAGAGAGCACCCTGCTTCATTTACACACCTAGAGAACATATGAGTAGGCCAAAAACTGGCCTGCAGCTTCGCTACACTCCTGCCCCACTGGGCCAGACTGGATGAGACAAGGTGGCAGATCCCAGGATATGATGCTAACTAGGCAGCATCCTGCCAGTGCCACATAGTTAGGGTCGGACACTAACCTCAAGGCTAGGGCAATGTCCACAAGTCCGGGCTTCCCACCATCAATGCATTGTCAGGACCAAGGGCCTTAAGGACCACTCAACACCTTGACCTTATAACCTCACCTCTGTGACCTTCTCCCTGCTGAATGCCCACATGCTTCGCACCCTGCAAGTTCTGC
>CAJQZJ010004755.1:1224665-1240706 GCA_907164525.1 Lophiomys imhausi
CACACACACACACACACACACACACACACACACACACACACACACACACTCTCACACTAAGCCCATATTTACTCATCTCCACTAAGAGACAAGACTCCACCCAGCCCTGTCAGAAAGGCACTGGTCAGGATCTCACTGATAGATGTTGCCAGTAGGGGGCAGAAGGCTGCTGAAGATCCTCAGCAGGATTTGGCTAGCCAGAAGAAATATGGAGACAAGACAGAGCGGAGAAATGGACAGGCAGATAGATAGTCAGGTGGCCTGGGCCTCCTTCCCCTGTGCCCATCTTTAGAGCTGCACTCACAGAAGATCTCCTGAGCGGTCCATGCCCCTGTGGCATGGCCTTTCTGAGGAGTAAGACCTCCCTTCATGGGACACTCATCACAGAGCTGCCTCCAGGGGCAATGAGAGGGTCAAGAGGAAGCAGACTTGGAAAGATGTGTCCTCTGGGCAGGGTCAACCAATGCCCAGTACACAGTACACTTTCCCCAGACAATGTGCTCCCACTGGCAAGGACAGGGTGTTTTAAATTAAATTCCCTTCAACTAGTCTGTTAACAGACTCCCTACTCTTCTCAGGCAGGAGTGAGAGGTCATAAATCTTTCCATGCATTTATCATCACTGCCTGCTGCCTGTTGTTCCTCATACTTCTTCCACCATATTGCAGACACAGCCCCGATTGTAGACAGACTGTTAATCATCAGGTTTGTATCGCTCTGATGATTCCCAACATCTTGATGCCAACAACTGAAAATCAGGTCATTGTGGTCCATTCTACACCTTCCTTCCTGGGGCCCCCATTACCAGCTATGAGCCCAGGTATCTGAATGCACCAAACAGTGAATAGGTAAAGATGCAGCCTCTCCTTGGTTGTGACAGAAGTGGCAGGACAGAGGAAGTGGCCTAAAAATCATGAGACTGGCAGATATATTTCAAGGACTCTAGAATAAAACCCACAATGGATAGCACATCCCCCATATCAGGTCAGCAAAGGTTCCAATGTACAATACTCATAGGGGCATAAATTAAGATGACATATCACAGACAACAGACCAGGGGAGCAACAGGAAAACCAAATCTGAAAAAAATACATTTGCCCTTGGTCTTGGTCCTTCCTTTCCCGGGAACTTGTTCCAGCTGGGTGGTTTCCAGCCACAGTTAATCAACCCAAATACCCATGACGGCAGAGGAGTTTATGCCTGCCATAAGACATGGATCCAGTATGCCCATTGCTGATAGCAGAGCGTGGGCTAAAGACATTACTGAGTAAAGATGACTACACCTATGCCTCACAACCTGGAGACTGCAAAAATTGGGGGGTGGGGGATGATGACTCAATTGGTACAAGCATGAGGCTCTGAATTAAATCACCCAAAACCCACATAAAAACAAACAAAAAACAAAAACCAGGCCCTTCCGTGTGCAGCTGTGACGCTAGTTCTGGGAAGAGTAAACTGGAGGATGTGGGGCTCACTGTTGAACAGTCTAAAAAATCGGGAAACTCCAGGTTTAGTAAGAGACCGATCTCAAAAAAAAAAAAAAGGTAGAGAGAAATTGAGAACGATGCCTGATGTCAACCTCTGGTCACCACGCAGACACATGTGTATACACTTGTTCACACTCTAAAAAACTGAGTGCATGTGCACACACTCATCCTGCAGACCTGCTGCTTAGACACTCTTGAGTGTCTTAGATGCTCAGAGACAGGCATATAGACACAGACTCTTAGTTTCCTATTCCCCGCCATGCTACACACGTGTGCACTCTCCTTGGGATCAGAAGGAAAAAAGCTTCTGTTTCCAAGCACCCGGCCATGGTAACCTCTTTGCTCTCTGAACCCACACCTCGCCTGGGAGATAATGATGTTTACAGACTCTGGAAGCTAGCCATGATGGGCTGTTTGTGCAGACAGGACCAAACCACACTCCAAATCTCTGTTTCACATTTGAATCCATAGACTGTGTAGGACCTATTGCCCTCCATAACTGAATGGGCTCAGCCTAGCAGTTAGAGGAAAACAAAAGCCAGTGTCTCTGAGAAAAAGAGAATTTTATGTCCACAGTCTGACTGTATAGGGAATCATAACCTGAAGTCATGATAGACGTGTGTGTGTGTGTGTGTGTGCGCGCGCATGTGCCTGTCCATCCACATGTGTTCAGATGCACACAGGGGAAGTGGTTGGGAAAAGAAGTTCTGAATATAGGTTCCATAGATAATGATATCTTTCTTAGAAAAAGCCTGAGGCCCTTCATCTTAGGCTGGGAGGTCTATGTCCACCCTCAGCGTTCACATAACTGATAGTGTTTCTGTCCCCTCCCCTCATAGCTGTTTGAGAATGGAGTATTTAATGCCTGAGGTCAAGACTTGAGATCTCAAACACCACTTAACTTCGGGGAAATCTGTCTCTCATATCCTCCCTCACCTGCCAAGCAGGACAGAGGGCTGTGCCTGGGTAGATTACAAAAGGCCTAGCAGTGCATTCTGGAATCATAGGTCAAGGTTCTTGATTGCAAGGGCTTTTCAAACCTGAAATTGAATGAAAACTCCTTTACTTTCAGTGCAGAAGCCAGCAGGCTCTGGAAGGAAGCAGCTTTGTCCCTATTCCCTTCAAAAGCCCACAATCCAGGGACCTGGGTAAAGGCAAGAAGATCTCCCTGAACCAGGGACAAGCAAACATGATATGCCCTTGCTCCTCGAAGGATGGCTCTGGAGACATGGAGGACACTCGGACTTAGAGTGAGTACGGCCCGGAGTCCTGCTTTGAGAAGGCGACCAGAGTTTAGGGCCTCAGAGAATGCCCTCCAGATAGTGTTACTCACAGCACCAATCCTCCCTTGCTCTTCCATTTCCTGAGTCATATGCTGGGCACCTATTTATGCAGACCTGCATGGGAAAACATTTACCTCTCTTCTTACGTGGAAGGTTCTATCAGAATATCCATTCCCAGACAGCAAGACTGAAGCACAGAAATGTAATGAAAAGCCGAAGAGAGGTGAGCTACCCAAAGTGCCCAAGCCCTACCTGAGGACTCCCTGAGGTACAGAGAGCAGCCTCTCTGGCCACACAGCAAACATCAAACGTGATTACAGCTGGTGTTAAAAGCACATGTTCATGTGTCATGACTACTCTTTAGCAACAAGTGAGTTCCTGGCCTCTTGGTCTGAAAGGTTGGGTTAGAGAGTGAAGAGCCTGTGTTCAGTGGGGACAACGGCACTTGGAAAGATGAACAAGTTCTGAAAATGGACAGTGGTGATGGCTGGGCATGGTGAATGTGGCCAGAGCCCGGTGGATGCTCAGAAAATGAGAAAGGGAATTTTATGTTCTGTGTGTTTTTATCACAACAGAAAGAAAACGAAAACTTACTTTGAGGTGTGAATCCTGGGTCCCAGGACAAGTGACACGATCAACTAGAGAGGTAAATGCCCACAAAATTTCAGTCAGATACCATCTTGGGAGGCAAAAACAGAGGGACACCAGCTAAGGAGCCAGGGGACCAAGGGGTACCAGGGACTATTCAGAAAGAGCAAACACATCTGCTTCTGGAATAGACAACAAGCAACACAAATTGTAAGACATGTTCCCTGAGAGAGGACGACAGGCAGGAAGGCTGAGTCCCTCTAAAGCAGGCCTCTCCCTACTTCAACAGGTGACCAACCTGCGTCATCCACAGCACAAGCCTGTGCTCACTCAGCTCAGACTCCTGAGGCTGGCAAAGCCCACCCAGCCTCTGCGAGGCACTCTGTGAATCTCAGGGCAACCGAAAGGAAAACAAAACACCGGTGCAGGGCATCATCAGTCCCTGGCTTTTATCTGCCCCACAATCTTTTCTATTACACCGCGAGAATCGCAGCAGCTGAAATAACCAGGATAGCATGTTACAGCAACGTATTGGATGAGTGTGAAGGAGGGAGGGAGTTAGTGTCCTATGCACCCACTGCAGAAAATAGCATGAAGAAAAAGCGACTTGGGGGAAAAAGTACCACAGGCCAAAAGCTCCTCAATTCTCTAATCTCTGAGCTGAGACAAGATCATCAGAAAACAGCCAATTAGAAACAGAAAGGCCATGGTTTGAAACAAAAGGAGTGGACATGAGGCTGACTTTTGTAAATAAATTCTGTAGTCTGGGCACAAGACTTGCTTTGTCTAGTGGAAACTGGACAGGGCCCAAGGCCCTGGCCTGTTTACTCCTGCCATCACTGGGAGAGGGGTGGGGCACGAGGACGTCTGCTCCCAAAATAGTACAAGTGGACTCCGTCCGGGAGCCTGGAACATGCTAAGCCTGGATCATCCCAAAGCAGCCCCGCCTGCAAACCTGCAGCCCTCCCACACACATCAGAATGAGAAATGAATGTCAAATGCCATTTAGGATTGTTTGTTTCACAGCATCATGGGGTGGTAGCTGAAAGATTTATGGGTGCTATGGGGTCCTCTGAAGTACATCTATGAAGACCAAAGCCAGGGGTTCTCAACCCGTGTGTTGAGACCCCTTTAGGGTAGAAGGACCCTTTCACAGGGGTCGCTTAAGACTATCAGAAAACACAGATATTTACATTATGATTCATAAAAAAGGCAAACTTACAGTTCTGAAAACAATAAAAATAATTTTATGGTTGTAGATCACCACAACATGAGGAACTGTGTTAGAAGGTGGCAGCACTAGGAAGATTGAGAGCCACTGACCTAAACCCTACAACTTATACTTTGAGAGGGGGTTTTTGGGTTTTGGATTTTTTTGTTTTTTTGGGTTTTTTTGAGATAGGGTTTCTCTGTGTAGCCCTGGCTGTCCTGGACTCACTTTGTAGACCAGGTTAGTCTTGAACTCACAGAGATCCACCTGCCTCTGCCTCCCTAGTTCTGGGATTAAAGGTGTGAGCCACCACACACAGCAATTACAGACAATTGTGAACTGCCATATCGCTTCTGGGATTTAAACCTTGGTCCTTTGGAAGAGAAGCCAGTGCTCTTAACCACTGAGCCATCTCTCCATCCCTGACAGGGAATTCTAAAGAGGTGATAAAGTGGAGACTGTGAGGGTGGAACCTTAGCCAGTCTAATTGTATGTCTGATAAGAGATCTGGACCCACAGAAACCCCACAGATATATGTGCCCAGAGAAAACACCACTCATAGACACCAAGAAAAGGTACCGTCTGTAAGATGAGGAAGGCCTTAGAAGGACCCAACCCTATATCACACACTAAACTTGGATTTCTAGCCATCAGGGCTACAACAGAGTAAGTTTCTGGAAGTAAAAAAAAGTAAAATAAAATAAAATAAAATAAAAAAAATGCTTTACCACCCAAGCATGAGTATGAGAGTTTGGTTCTCCAGCACTCACAAAAATGCCAGGCTGTATGGCGATCTTCCCACAATCCCAGCACTTGAGGCAGAGACAGGATCACCAGGGCAAGCTGGCTAGATAGACTAGCCAGATTAACAAGCTCTGGGTTCAAGTGAGAGACTCCGCCCCAATACAGAGAGTGATCAAGAAAGATGCCTGACACTACCTGCACTCACATATGCACAAGCATCCACACCCACTCAAACACCACGCATATGCCCATACACATACATGCATGTACACACAAGCACACGTATGCACACAACAGAAGAAAACAGTAGGTTTCTGTTGTTTTGTAGCCCTGCCAGTCCAGGTATTTTGTTATAGCCACTCCAGCAGACTAAAACCTAGACTGATACTGCCTTCTTCTGCCCTGTGACATGCTTGATACTTTCTAAACATGTCCACACAAGGGCAGGCAATCCCTGTGGGCCAACATTGTCTCTTGGGAAGAACAACACAGGAGCCCAAACCTCAGTTTCTCCTCTCAGGAGGAAACACATGCCCCCTGGAGCATGCAGTCTTTTATGTTTGGAAGACACTGCCAGCCAGGTATGTGGGTTTACACGCTCTCCTCTAAAGCCAAAACTGTCTCCAAATCTGTGGCTAGCTTCCAGGGAAAAGAGCAGGGCAGGTCTGGCAGGACCCATTGTCCAGTTAACTTCTCAAATCCCACAGCTGTGAGACATATTACAGTAGGTCTTCACAGCGGGGTGAAATTCCAACACAGGTGACTCCTATTGACCTGTGCATGAGCCCCATGTGTCCAGAGGCTGCTCTGTTCATCACCCCTGCCTTGTAGAGCTTCTTTGGGGCCTCTAGAAACTCCATGAGAGTTCCAGGATGAATAGGGCAACATGTGAGCTGGGGTGAGACCTAAACAACTCTAGCTTGTGTAGTTACTGCCTCCCCACCCCCACCCCCATCCTTACCTAGCCAACAATTCTGTGATGGGCATTTTGCTCTCAGACATTTGCCTGGGCAACAGAGAGAGAGAGAGAGAGAGAGAGAGAGAGAGAGAGAGAGAGAGAGAAACCCTTGGCAAAGCTACTATCCCTTTCCATAAGCCCAGTAGCCAGCGGTTCCCCACACCCCTCCCAGATGTCTGTATTTACTCTTCTCTGAAGTGCCCCTCCAACCTCAGGCTGCCAGTATCAAGCCTTGCACACCTGTCAGAAGCACCAGTTGTCATAGTCATCCTTAGAGATGAGCCCAAATCCCTCCTTGTACAGACATGGCCAAGCCAAGCTGAGACAAACCAAGGTGGGCTGTGGACGCAGGTCATTCGGATTCACCACCTCCTTTGGGATGAGGTACAAGGAGGGCCATCAGTCGCTAATCAGAGTTGCTCTAAGCACAGTCGTTTCCCCATAAGCTCTGCTGATGGCCTGCCCATTATTGCCTTTCAGAGGAAAGATTTAGGATAGCAGAAAATACCATGAAAAAGGATATTAGGTTTAGATTGACCATAACAAAATTATTATAAGAACCGAGCTCTCTGGTTTATACTGTATCGTTAACTACATATTCTCCAAACGTGCTGCTCAGTCGACCAGCAAAGCAAGTGCTCACTGCAGACTTCAATCTTGGCGAGCAATAAACCCAGTGTTTTGCATAAATAGATTGCACAAACTCTGTTTATTGTGATGTCCACATACATCGGAGGGAGAAAGAGGCAGATGAGCATCCCTCCTCCTCAGGGAGGTCTCAGTATCAGTGATGTAAATCACATCTACTGGAGTCCTCCAGAGGGACTGCGGAGCACCAGGCAGCAAAGTGGCTTGCGGTGAGAGGAGGCTGGACCTCAAAGCATGCCACCATAGCTGCCTTTCTCTGTAACCTGCTCCCTCATCTCTTGGGTCAGAAGTGTGATGCCCTGCTATGGGGACCTCCAGCCTAGGTGCAGATCTATCCTGAGGTTTCCTCCTGTAGCTTGTACAACCCTTCAAAGATCCCAACAGGTCATACCACACCCACAGATCCAGTTCCATTCTCGCTGCCCAGTCTAGATCTGAGGGCCACTCTTGCTATCTCGGAATACCTGTTGGTACCTGTCTAAGCACAGGGCAGCTACACCACTCACAGCATTAGCCACCATAGGGCGGGCTTCCAACCGCTGCTAGAACAAATGGCCACAGTCTCAGGGACTTAAAGTTACATAAATGTGGCTCTGTTGTTGGCAGGGCCAGTGCTTCTGAAGGCTCCAGAATAGGATCCATCCTGAGCCTCTGGACGCCACCCACATGCTTTGACTCATGGCTCTTCCCAAAACATGAACAGTATGCCAGTCTCTGCATTCCACCCTCCTACTGTGCTCTTACAGCAACGTTAGAAATCCACTACACCCTCCTAGACAATCCAGGGTCTTGTATCCTCCTGTCAAGACACTGAGTTATATCTGCAGAATCCCCTATGCTGGGTTAGGTGACACAGTCACAAGCTTGGAGGATCGGGACATACTCATCAGGATGCTCAGTAAACAGCTTCCTTCTGCCATGTATACATACCCAGGAAGCCTCTAGCATAGGCAGAATTGTAGCCACATTCTTTACCCCCAGGAACTTCCTCGTGCCCCTTTACAATATGCTCAACAACCACACTTCCTTTAATATTCTCAATTTTATTGATCAAAAGCATTTTGTAGAAGCAAGAAAACCCCTAAAACTATTCAGGCCACTAAGGAAACCATCAGGCCCTTCTCCTTCTTCAGGCCTAAGCCAGTCAATACCCAATGGACAAGCTTAAAAGAAGGAAATGTTTATTTTGACTCACTGTTTTAGGGGCTACTGTATCGAGACAAGAAGGGGATGACAGAGCAAGCAACTCACACTGTGCAGGCAGGAAGCCAGCATCTAGCCCAGAAACAGGGGTTCAAGATTTCCTCAGAAAACTCCTTCCTTCCTTCCTGCCCCTTCTCATGTCCCCCAACCCAATGTCCCTGCTGGCTTTCTCTTTGATGTCGTGAGACCTTTCTTGTGACTTATGTGGGTGCTGCCCTACCTAGGAAGCTCTGGCTCTAGGGGTAAGAATGAGCAGGTGATAACAAACCTCTGCCCTGCTGCTCTGCCACCCACAGTGTTTAACAATGCCAATAACTCGGCCCTGTCGCCAGCTCTGACAGCCATTTGTTCTTTTCACTTCTCTTGTAGTTTTTTGTTCTTGTTCTACATTGGCATTCAATGTTTTAATTCTCACTTCCATAATTACTGAGTTTGTTCACATCTGCATACTTGCCAGCTGAGGGTCCCCTCATTAATGAGAGGATTATTGATGTTTCTCGATGGTTATCCTTTTCCCCTACTGAGGTATCTGACATTTTCCTTAAAAATATATGGTGCGGGGACTGAAGAGGTGACTCCGTGGTAACGGGCATTTGCTATACAATCATGACGACTAGACTTAGAATCCCATCACACACTCAACAATCTGAGCATGTAGTGTGTGCTGGCATTCCCAGCTCTGAGTGGGACAGACAGGAGGGTAGGTGGAGCTTGCTGGCTTCCAGCATGGCCAAGATAGAAACAAGCCCCATATTCTGGGAAAGATTCTGCCCTAAAAGGAATATGCTGAGCATTCTAGGAGGATACCTGACAGCCTCTTCTGGCCACTGTGTCAGCACACACATGTTCACACACACACAAACGTAAACGTAAATTAAAAATAAATATTTATTTTAGAAAGGAAAGAAAATATATAGTACTCCCTCTGTATTTTGTATGAGCTTTTTGTCAGTCTCCAGATCCATGTCTGCCACTGTTGAGTGGATTTGAAAACATACTTGAGACAACAAGTTAGCAATACAAATTGCTTATTTTCGCTGATGGCTTTAGAGGTTATAGTCCATTATGGCAGGGATGAGGGGTATAGCAGAGCTGAGCCTTTAGAAAGATGCTACGGGCCCCAAACAGGTCTACTACGACCCAAATCAGCAGGAAGTCACTTTAAGAGAGCGACGTCCCATGCCCAGAGGGTGGGGAAGGTGTTTCTCCACCCTTCTTTTTGGTTATTTGAAGGATAACTGAAAACTCTGATATTTAGGGGAAGAGAATACAAGCTGATAAATGGTCCTGTCTTAATGGGTTTTGGAGGTTAGCCCCAGGGACTTCCTACTTTTCCTTTTCTGTATCCTTCTTCCTCTCCTATGTAGGAGTGCATGGGCTTGAGAAAAATGAGATATAGACATAGCACAGGAAGGTCCAAGAAGAAGGGGCAGATTATTGAATATGCCCTTATACCTTTGTATATTGATACAAAATTAGTAGTTTATTTGGCTAAACTGGTATTGACCATTGTTTATTGTGCAAAAATAAGATTGTATTGGATTACATCAGTATTGATCTTTGTATATTGATACAAAATTAAGATTATAGTTGGCCACAATGGTATTGACCCTTGCATATGGATGTAATATTAAGATTGTATTGGGCTACATAGGCATTGATCTTTGTATATTGATACATAATTAAGAGTATATTTAACCACAATTGAATAGATCTTTGTATATTGATACAAATTTAAAGGTAACGCTTCCTAATGGTATCATACCTAGAGATACTTAAAAATAAAATGTGAAGCTCTGACCTCTTGATACCAACCATCTAAAACGGTCTAGGATAGTTAAGTAAAACAAACTCCTAGTCATGCAAACATGTCACTTTGTTAGCTACTATGACAGTCTATCACAGATATTCTCTAAACTACCCAGTAATCAAGTTGCTAAGAGACAAGCAACATTTGCTTATCTAAATACAAGAGATGGATAGGGCATCTTCAAAAACCCCTAGAGATCTGCAGAATATGGCATTCAAAGATGTTATCTTAAATCAAGATTTTTTTTGATATCGAGACATATCAGCGCCTGACAGCACCCCTTATTCTACTCCAAGTAGAAGATAAGCATCAAAGAACCTCCACTGTAAGATGGTTGAATTAGTGGCAAGCCTATCTCTTGGCATGAAAAAACCCCTTGCACCAACTGCAGACAGACTGCTGTCCAAAAAGGATAAAACTTGGTAGCAGGGAAGTCAACAGCCTAACTCTGCCAAGACAGGGTAGGTAAGTCCTTCATAATCCCTGCTCTACAGCAAATGTCTGTCAGAGAAACAGGACCCAAAGGCTGAAGACTGATGCTGGAATGTATGGAGAGAAAATGGGAACTGTCCAGGCAGTCATTGGTATGTCCTTTCTTAGTTTTGGAAGCTGCAGGCCCTGAACTTCCTATATAAGCAAATATATTTATCCCTCTCAGGTCTCCGAGGTGGTTGAAGAATAGACAGCTAGAGTGTCATAGTTAAATTTTGAGTTGTTTAGGAATCAAGAGGGTGTTATAGAACTAAGAAGATACTCTTAAAAGTGTGTTGCAAGTTAGTATGAATGTTGAGTCACATATAGACCTTTAAACTCAAGGAGATGGTTAGATAGTAGAATGTTAAAGTCAGGGGCCAAATATGTATAAACTGGACATTGGGAAGGTGTACTGGGCCATTTAACTCTCATAAATGTGGCATATTTATATCTGCTGTTTTGTATAATACTTACTGTAATAAGAGAAGGAACCATCTGTTGGACTGAAAGGGGAAACTTCTGGGGGGAAGAGGGTGGAAGGGCGGGATAGGAAGGGGGAATAGGGAGGGGTTTGTTACTGAGATGTAACTTGAAGAAAAAAAAATAAAGTATTTATAAAAAAAAAAAAAAGAAAGATACAGCCCTCAGGACATACCTACCCCAATGATCTACTACTCTGAATATCAAAATACAGTCCTTCCTTTGGAATCTGAGAGGAAGTCTCCATAACCCCAAATCTCTTAAATTGGGCATGCCTGCAGAACCATTACTGTTTGGATGGCGCCAAGGTCTGCCTCCTGCTCTAGCAGGAGTCCAGACTCTTTGGACCACAGCTGCAGCAGCTCTGAGTGCCTAGGCAGCTGAGGAAGACCATCCTAGGAGACTAGACATCTACAGTGTGCCCTGGAGCTCTCTGTAAATCAGACTTTAAATGTTTTCTGGCCTCTACTCTGAGACAGGCAGAACCAATTCCTGAGACGAACTCCCTCACCCCCCTTCTTTGCTTTTGCTCTGATACAAAGCACTCTCCTGATGGGGTGAGGTTAAGCATTCTAAATGTTAATTGATTGGTCCTGCTTGCTGTCTGTTGATTACATTGTCTCTGATTGGTTAATTAAATGCTGAGGCCTGAGATTGTGCAAAGACAAAGATAGGCAGAACTAAGGCTTCTGAAGCAGAGAGGTGAATGGGAAGAAGAAGCCAGGAGCAGGAGGAAGGACACATGCCATGGGTTAGAGAAAAGAACATCAGTCCACATGGCCAGGAACATTGGTCTAGCATGGAGAATAGGAATCCAAGGGGACGTACTATGTATGGGATCATATTTGAGAAATAGAATTAAGAGCTAGCTTAGATGGGCTAAGATTGCACAATTAAGGCCAAGGCTTGTTAAAATACATGTGGAGTCTGTGTGTCATTTATAATGGCAGGTTAAGGATTAACCCCACCAACCAATTAACGATGATATAAATATCAAGTAATAATTTAATTAGCCTTTTTTTCTACACTCTCCACTTGTTTTTTCTTTCTTTTCTTAATGTTTGAGAATTCTATACATGAATATAATATGTTTTTATCAAGTGCACCCCCACTCTTTCCCCTCCAATTCCTCTCCCATTCACTTCCACCTTTCCCTCTCAATTTCATATTCATTATCTCTCTCTTCTTCCTTTCTTCCTTCCTTCTCTCCTTCCCTCCCTCTCTCTCTCTCCTAGTCTTTTCAACATTCCCTTTGTCTGAAACTTTAAGCCTGCTCCCCTTATAGCCAAATTATCTCTTTTTTATTCTTTCTGCTCTAGTTTTCCCCTCTTACACTCACTGTGAGACTGGCTGAAAGCAACCAGAGAGATTCATGCCAAAACCCAAATGTTACACTGTCTTAAAATTTCTTCTACCAAATTAAATAGTCTATAACTATTCAGTGTGGCCTCTCTCAGTCTCATAACACAGAAAAACATCTCAAAAGATTCTTTGTTCACCTCCAGTCCAGTTTACAGTCTTGTGATCATTTCCACCTGAAGTTTCACACACAATCTGTGCGGTCCACATTTCTATCAGTAGTCTGATGCTCTGAGCTTCCACTAGAATTGCTTAATAATTTCTGCTTAATGTGGACTAAGGATTCTGTAGCCTACTTCATTCAGCTCTTCCAAGTGGCCCCTCCCCAAAAGACCAGCTCAAAGACTGCTATTTCAGACTGTAGGTTATTACAGCAATGACACTTACTCTGTGGTACTAATTTTCTGAGTAAGTTACTGTTGCAGAGCCAGGATCAGAACTCACTTGGACAACTTAGAGGAAAGACTTCCTTATTTTAGGTCACGGTTTCAGGAGCTGCTGTCCATCATGGCAGGGAAGACGCAGTGGAGCAGAGCACTTCATGTCATGTCAGCGAGCATCTCAGAGACAGGCCAGAGACAAGATACAGTCCCAAAGGACACAGCCCCAGCCACTTGCCTCCCTCAATAAGGCTCCATTTCCCAAGGGTCTGGAAATTCCAAAGACATCACCATCCACTGGAAACAAAGCCTTCAACTTATGAATCTGTGGGCCAAGTTCAGATTTAAATGATCTTGCCTTTGCAGAGTCATCATGAAACAAAAATTTTCCTACCTCTAATAAAGTTTCATGTTAATATTATCAAATGTTTTCTAGAACTTATACTTTTTAAAAACTTGCTATTGGAATTCTTTCCTAATACCATGAACTTTTCCTCTAAAATATTTCTCATTCAAATCTATAGATCATCTCATGGGGTATGACATAGCCACCAAATCTTACTAGGTTTCTCCTAATAGGTACCAGTTTGACCTAGCAACATTGACAAAGGCTCCAGTGGTGGTTTTATTGAAAATGGCTCTTATAGGCATATAGGGAGTGACATTACTTGAAAGAATTAGGACATATGGCCTTGTTGGAGGAAGTGTGTCACTGGCAGTGAGCTTTGAAGTTTCAGAAGCTCAAGTCAGGACCAGTGACTCACTCTCTATTCATGCTGTCTGCTGATCCAGATGTGGAACCCATGCCTGCATGTCACTATGCTTCCCACCATGATAATAATGGACTAAGCTTCTGAATCTGTAAGCCAGCCCCAATTAAATGTTTTCCTTATAAGAGTTTCCATGGTCATAGTATCCCTTCACACCAATAGAATCCTAACTAAGAAAGCTCCACACCATGCAGCCCACAATAAGATCCTCCTAGATTCTTCTTTGTTGTCATTTGTACCTCTCTCTGTCACTACCTGTTCATTGTCCCTTCTTAACATGCTCCACCACCTAGGAGATCCTTCTGCCCACTCATTTGCAGGGTTGTGGTGGAGATGTATGGGCTTTGCATTTCCATATTCTTGAATCAGCTTGTGTGCTTATACAAGAAGACTTCTGTGCTTTTCTTTGAAATCATAATGGATTTCTGTTTCATTCTGGGCAGAAATGTCACCTTTGCAATAATGACTTTCCAATCTGTGAGCATGTTCTGCTTTTCCATTTACTTGGGTCTTTTAAATTTTCTGCAAACTCTATAGTTTTGAGGGCAGAGATCCACATACTTCTGTCATTATTTTACTTTCCAGGTACACAATATCTTAATATTGTATCTATTTTGGGCCCGTGCTGTTTGTTGCTGGCTGTGTTACTCTAACAAGCCTGAAATGGTCCACACTGTTCTGCTGGACTGAGTTACATTGACATGGTGTTGACCCTAAACCAGAGGTCAGTTACTAATTAATAATAAGTCCACAGTGACTTGGGATATGGTAAAAACCATCCTGTCAGCACTATTTACTGGCGCTTATGAATGGATGATTGAATAGCTTGATCTAAGTGAGGATGTAGAAGGGCCAATCTGTTGGTCTGGTCCACAGTGAGACTCTGCCACATGAACACTGGGTATGAGACACTCCGCTCACTTCATCTGGGGCTTCTTGAGGTATTTAGTGGTCACAGGACAGGTTTCTGATCTGGAAGAGGACACACATCTTGGTACAACAGAAAGGAATATCGGATCCACCTCTGACCTTCAGTGTGAATCAGCCTAGAGCTGGCCTGCTTATCAAGCCATATGCACATAGACACTCACTGCCAGAGAAGGTCCTCCGCCTTCACTCAGCATTGTCATTCTAGGTCCTAGGCCCTGATGTGCAGGCACAGAGGTGAATTTTGAGTCTAGACCTGTACTCTATTAATGAGTCTGCTCACTCAGACATTCAGCAACATATCCATAGATTAAGTATATAGCCCTTATGCCCCTGCTGCCCTGACCTCACCTTCCTTGAGCAGCCAATGCTTGTATTGTCCAAAGCACACATCTCCTTTGCCAGGTGTTCAGGCTTCTGAGGGGTGGCACAAAAAGACCAGTCCCGATCTCCTGACTTCCTCATGCTTTATCCGATCCTGTATAGATCTAGTCATTCCCTTCCTCAGGAAGTTTCACTTCCAAGTACCCTGCCCCTCAATGCATGCCAGCCATGACAGAACCTCAGGGGCACTGACCTTGCCATTCCCTCTCCTTAGACCATTTAATCCTGTAAAGAGGTTCAAGGGAAAGTTTTTGAAACCCTGAAATCTGCAAACCTATGATCCTGCGCCACTCTCTGAAGAGTCGGTTACTAGCATTTCTCCCTCTCTTCTCTCCTCATGGACTCCTCACTGACCTTCTCCACTGACATTCAGTCTATTTCCCTACTGGGTGTCTGGGAACTCCCGGGGTAAATGTCAACTGTTTGTCCTGTGATACCTCTACTGTGTCTGGGATAGTCTCATGCACACCCATGGACAGTATCAATGGATGGCTCCATTTGGGGTTATCACAGCACCTCCAGAACACTGAATGGACACAGAAACATAATGAATGTGAAAGACCAACAGAGAGGACACTAAATACCTCAAGAGTGGTCAC
Organism: Lophiomys imhausi; assembly: GCA_907164525.1. Taxonomy (NCBI): domain Eukaryota; kingdom Metazoa; phylum Chordata; class Mammalia; order Rodentia; family Muridae; genus Lophiomys; species Lophiomys imhausi. The sequence continues at coordinate 1,239,969 of CAJQZJ010004755.1, forward strand.
AGGGTGCTGGATTTAGGGTGTCAGAGGGACCACCAAGACTTGATTGAGCCTGGCTCACATTCTATCCTGCTGGACTCCAGGAGGATATCCTAATGGTCCTCACTCTGACACATCACCTACAGACTCTAAGCACCTGAGTTATGCATCCTTGGAAGCTGAAGGACTTTGCTTCCATTTAAAATTCAGCTCAAATTAATAAATTTTCCACGAGATCAGGCATGTCTGAGAAATCTTTGCTTGGAAGGTGTTTTTCTTCCTAAAAGTGACCCATCCTTAAAGGCTGTTGTTGACGCAAGAGAATAGAGAGTTGACACATTCCTTCGTCTTTCAGTCTCCACTTCATGTCTCAATTTTTCATGTAAAAATACCCAAGAATGAAGTATAAAGATGAATGAAAAATCCTTTCTATTCTTTGAAGCCAGCCAGCACAATTAGTTAAAAAATCGAAATATAGTCCCTTAACTTAAACAGCACTACCACGGTGTTATTTATTAGATAATAAACACCTGACATCAACAGATGTAGTTTATTCATGACAAAACTGCCTAGTAGGAACCAGTGAGTTGACTCAACAGGCAAAAGAATTTGCCACCAAGCCTAACAACCTGAATTTTATCCCTAAGAACCAGGAGGCTGAAAGGAGACAATTGACTCCCACAAATTGTCTTCTGAACTCTGAATGGATATATGAACACACACACACACACACACACACACACACACACACACACACACACA
>CAJQZJ010004755.1:1240716-1358440 GCA_907164525.1 Lophiomys imhausi
ACACACACACACACACACACACACACACACACACACACACACACACACAAAATCAATCAATCAGTAAATTTTACCAAGAAAAACTGTTTGAAAGTTCTTCTACTCTCACTCTCACCAAGGATATAGACAACTGAAAAGAACAGTGCTCAAACAAAAAGAAAAAGCTAGTAAACTACGAGTCAGACTTTCCCTAAAGTTGTCTTATGCTCAGGTCACCAGGAAGCCAAGAAGCCTGAAATGCCACCAAGGATCACCAAGATGTGGTAGAAAATGCACACGAGGGAGTCTGCCATGAGTAAAGATTAAAAACAAATATACAAAATTTCCTGCAATTTCTGAAAGCCAACACTGACCTCCAAGTCAGACAAACTGTCTGGAGCCCTAGACATGGTTGAGGCTTCTTACAAGAAAGGTGAGCCTAGAGGAAAGAGAGAGCTAAGTCACCTACTCAGGCAAGCACAGGGTTCACTGCCATACCCTTACTAGGTACATTTTGTTGCTGTGACCATGTGTCCGACAGAACAAGTCCACAGAGAAACAGGCTGTTTGGGCTTTGGAATCTCAAAGGTTTGGTCCATGGTGTCTGTGCCTCACAGACTTGCATTTTACTTGCCTCTGAGTCAGTTCTCGATCGAGAAAAGTTGACAATCAAGATGATCACATTACTTAGCCTGTCTACCTTAAAACACAAGAGTCTTTGATCCAGCTGTACTACAGAGCAATAGTAATAAAAACAGCATAGTACTGGTATAGAAACAGACCAGTGGATCAATGGAATTGAAGACCCAGAAATGAACCCACACATCTATGGTCACTTAATTTTTGATAAAGAAGCCAAAACCATACAATGGAAGAAGGACAGCATCTTCAACAAATGGCGCTGGTCCAACTGGATGTCCACATGTAAAAGAATGAAACTAGGCCCATACTTATCACCTTGTACAAAACTTAAGTCCAAGTGGCTAAGATCAAAAATTCTAATGACAGCACATCCTGGTGAGGTTGTGAAGAAAGGGGAACACTCCTCCATTACTGGTGGGAGTGCAAACTTGTACACCCACTATGGAAATCAGTCTTCCTCCTCTCTTTAACCAGAACTTCCTGTGGGTGGCACCAATCAAACCAGGGAAGTCCTTAGCACAAGGGCAAGCTCACACCAGATTTGAAGGGCCAGTGAAGACAGTTTGATGTCCCTGAGACTCACTGAGTGCCCTGGAGAGTCTCAGAGTCCAGGGCAGACATTGAGGTCAGCTTTTACGCCCTGGAGCTTTTGCTCCAATCAAGAAGGGGAATATGTAGTGATCAAATATTACTATGTGAGAAGTTGAGTGCATACACCTGACAAATATTGAAAAAATACCCTCTGAGGCAAACATTAATGCACTGCTTATGGGATTAAAATGAAACATGGCAGAGAACTACCTCCAGAGATCACAGAACTGAGAGTGGGCTCAGAACAAAATTCACAAATGGGTCAGATGAAGATAAGCTGTAAAATGGAAGAGTCGCTCCCCAGTGAGCAGGATAATACTCAGCCACAGAACTAAAGGATTTGTTTTGGAAGCAAAGCTTCCAACATACTCAAATGGGTCAGTGAGATTCCCATCAAGAAACATGGCATGTGGAGGTGTAGGTGTCAGAGGCAGGGTCCAATCATTAAGTACATTTCCATCCAGCTTGTTTTTCAAATTGCAAAAACAAGAACAAAAACATTCTAAACTGAAATGACACTGAAAACGAACAACCGCACTGTGGAAGCTTATGGGCAATGAAGTTTCTCTAAGAATGTCACCTACAGAAAGCCATGGGAAGGCTCTTCCAGGTTCCTTCTGCATTTGTGCCACCCTTTTGGTCTTCCATTGGAGACTCTGGAATCTGGGCTCTCCAAGGAGCTGGGTTGGAGATTATGTCTCAAACATTTGGAGTGAGGATAAAAGATAAGTCCACCATCCTTGGGATACCAGGGATGGACTGAACCTAACAGCAAACATCTAACCCTACAGTTGCATGTCCAGCATCTGTAGCATGATAGGCTTTGAAGGAGGACTTGGTCAGTCCTGCCTTCCAAGCACTGCTCTCTGTAACATGCATAGCCTTCTCTCTTGGACTGGTTCCACTCTGGGCCAGCAGCTTTCCTCAGTAAATGTCTTATTGTTCTGGCCTCCCAGACATGCTAGGGGCTCTATTTCAACTAGGTTCCACTTTCACAGCTTCACACAGTGGCACTTCTTGCAGACACTCCAGCCCTGCCATGCATTGCCTGGCCTCAGTGAATTCTGGAACCTTAGCGTAAGCCACTGTGACCCCTGACTAAATCAGTATGTATTTCTGATCGACTTCAAGATAAATTATAAGTCAGACCTATCAACTGCCACAGTAGGAGCATCCTCAGCAGGGTGGAGTCTTGTGCCCTTTCATTGAGGCATAAAGCTCTATTTACCCACTGGGAAGCTTTATTTTCAATTCCAGCTAATATAAAGAATTTAAGGCCAGAGACTCTCTGAGACTTCTGTAGTTCTAGCCTCAGTCCACTCCAATCGCCCAGCAGTACTTCTAGAAGTAGAAAAAAAATAATAAAAAGTGAATATTCTTTGTTTCACATTGTACTTTATGAATCTTATGAAGTCTAGGAATTAAAGGGAAATGTGTAATTAAATGAATGCAAATACAGGCCAGGGGCACAAGTAAGATAAAGTCAACATCAATGTAAGTGGATTATAAGATTGGATCATCTAACTTGACTAAAAATGTGTCTATAGTCTTTATGAATTCATAGTTAAAAACAGGAACATTTGTTAGAAAATGTAAAAGGAGTCTAAGAGAGTCTGCTAAATACTCATGGGCATCAAAATCCAAGTACCATTTCCACTGACCATATATACCATGCACTGGAAAGATATTCACTCCCTACCTGAAAATGGAAGCTCAGTGTTCTTCCACAGACATGCAAGTCAGTATTAAAACACAGCTCTCTTGACAGTATTTTAGATATGCTGAAAGTGTTGTGCAAATAAAGCATTTGGAAAGTTGTTCTGCATTATGGGTGAAGACTAGACAATCCGTAAAATTGACCTTGTTACCTTGAACCTCTCCCCACGCATTTCTCTCAGATCACCTGTTCACAGGGGCTGTTCATCAAGCCATTGAAAGTCATGCGTTTCCCTGATCATTTGCATTGTCACCAGCTCCATGTAATCAAGTTCACACCTAACACTCCTCAGTAGTTTATAGTTAAGAGTAGGGAAAACCATTCTGCAGATTTGTCTCACTTGGCTGCCGTAACGGAAACCACCATTCATCTTTTGGAAATCCTGTGCCTGTTTCTGTGGCAACTTCATTGATTATTTCTTCACTTTTTCCTGATTTCCTCTCCTCTCCTTAACACAGTTTGTTTTTCCAGTTTTCCTCAGTGGATGCTCTTGTGTTCTCCCTGACCAAGCCAGCCCACTGGTGGGTCCTGCTGTTTCCCTGCACCTGGATATCTTCCCTTATCTTTAGGACACAGGTTCGATCGACTCCATGCCTGACTACTTGCTCTGTAGCTAGCACAGAGACACCTCAAGTTCTACCCAGCCCAGGCAAAGCTACCATCTCTCCTCTTCCTCATACTAGGTATGAGCTGGTGACCCAAATCATTTATGAGGGATTTCTCCTGAATGTTGTGAGAGAGGGAGAGAGAGAGAGAGAGAGAGAGAGAGAGAGAATGTGTGAGTGTGTTGGGAAAAGTCTAATAACATTGCTTCTGATAGGCTGATTTCATTGCTGAGATCTGGTTACCGCCCCTTCTGAGACATTCTCTTGATTGGTTAATAAAAGTTGCTTATGGCCAATTAGCTAGGCAGAAAAAGTATAGGAAGACGGGACTTCCTGAGATTAGAACAGGAACCCTGCGCTTTACACAGATAATTCATTCATTCCAGCCAGGAACAGGAAGAAGGAGGAACACAGGCCATGGGGTAGATTAAAGAAGATCATTCCACATGGTCTGGACATCGGCATAGCGTGGAGAATAGCAGTCCAAAAGGACATATGTATATATAGGGTTATATTTGGGTAATAGAATTAAGACCTAGCTTAGATGGGCCAGATTGCTCAGTTCAGGCCAAGGCTTGTTAAAATCCATGTGGTATCTCTGTGTGCTCATTTATAATGGCAGGTTAAGGATTAACAACTGCCAATCAATTAAATATAAATACTGGTAAACAATTTAATTAATTATTTCTACATGTGTGTGTGAGTGTGTGTGAGTATGAGTGTGGGTGACTGTATGTGTGTGTGTGTGTGTGTGTTCCAGTGCTCTCCCCAGGGCTTCAGTTACAGGCATGCCCAACTAACTGTTAAGCTTTTAGGTAAGTACAGAGATCTGCACTCAGGTTCATATGCTTACACAATAGGAACCTTACCATTGAGCCATCTCGCTGGACTCATTCCCTATTCCAGGGCTAATTTCACTAAGGATCAATCCTGACACTCTTGGTTAGCTTTCATTTTCCTTCTACAATGCAGACAGTATAAGAGAAGGAGCTGCTGTCACTTGCAGACACACTAGCCTTGTGACACTGGCGACATTGTTCTCAACAGATCGTGAGCATTGTTTTCCAGTAGAGGATGCTCTTGATCCAGAGGAGGCCATAATGGAACTGTACATTTGGAACATGCTTGAACAAAGGTCTAAAAGATAAGCAAAGAATAAAAACAGGGAGACTGGTTGCGTAAACATTTTGTTTATACAAATTTCACTCTGTGGTACTATAGTGCCTCCAGTGCTCATCTCTGTCTTTCTGAGCTTGGGGACAACAGGTTGCCATATGGACATCACCTTGATCCAAGAATGCTGGTGTTTTTCAGTTTATTTCACTTTTAGGATGAATGACAGCTTCATGTCTATGTTTACATCATCTGTCCACGGCCAAAGGCTCGGTGCAATTCTGATTTGTGGTGTGTGTTCTTTGCAACTTCTCAACTAGACTTCTTTTGACTCACTAACATGAAGTTCACATGGAAAAGATACATATCTTTGACTTTTCAGTGAAATACTGTCTTGTATCTAAAATTCAACTATATTGTCTCCCTCTTTTGACATTGTACCTGAGTTAGTCTATATGTGATTTGTCTTAATTCATTTTCCTGTTGCTATGCTGAAATACTCTGACAAAAGCAACTTATGGAAATGAGTTAATTTTAACTTACAATTCAAGGTGCAGCCCATCATGGTGACGAAGATAAAGCAGATGGTCATGTGGCATCCACCATCTGTAAACAAAGGATGAAGGCAAGCTAGTGTTCAACTCACTTTCTGCATTTTTTATAGTCAAGAGCCTCTGCCCATAGGGTAGTCCCACTCACAGTCAAGATGGGTCTTCCAACAGCAATTAATGTAATCAATATGATACCCTGCAGGTATGGCCCTCTCAAGAACTGTCTCCTAGGTAACTCTAACTTCTATCAAGTTGGCATTTAACATTAACTATAGCAACCCCACTTTCCTTGTCAACTTGACATCCAACAGCATCCATTTGAAGCCATGACCTTCCAGTCCTTGTTCCCATAGACTTTGTGACAGTGTTATAAAACCTTTGCAATCCAACTTTAAAAGAACCCTCAGTCTTTAATAATTTCAATCCTTGAAAAGACCAAAGTTTTTTTCACTGTGAGTTCCGATAAGATGAAAACCAAGTTCATATACCAACATATAAGAGGATGAAGTAAATACTCATTATTCCAAACTGGAAGGACCAAGGCATAACAAGGAACAATCAGACCAAAGCAATACCAAAATCCATCAGAGGAAATATCAAATCCTACAGTTTGGTATCTTGTATCTGAGGGTCATGATGCCATTGATTGAACTCCAAAGTGCTTGAGTAGCCCCACTCCTGCAGTTCTGCCTTGGAGAATACTTAGCCTCTCTCTTGGACCAGCTCCACTCCATGCCTGCAGCTTTTCTCAGTGGATGTCCCATAGTCCTGGCATCTTCAATATACCAGTGTCACCACTGTAACTTAAGCTTCACCATCACCTCTTCACATAATTGACTCTAGGGCCTCATTGCCAGGACTCTGACCCTACCATACACTGCATAGCTTAACCTCTCCATGACCCCTTCTCTCTTGTATCTCTCATACTCTCAGAATCAGTATCATATGGATGATACTGCCATGCTCAATCATCAGCTCAGTGTGGAACCTGGCCCCCCTTAGAGTACAGCTGCCCATCAGTGACCATGTGCTGATCCTGGCAAAACATCTTCTTGGGCAGCTGCTTTTGAGAAGCACGAAAGTACTTCAGCCTAGGTTTCATGCTTTTAAATCAATTTGGATGTTCACAAGCTAAAGTCTCTAATAGACAGGATTTTGCTAACAGTACACCTTTCCTATTGTCCCACACGCTGCACAGGAGGTTTCTCTTCAGTGGTGTTGATCTCTTTAACAATAATAGCTGCTTCCTCAATCCCAGCCTGAACTCTCTCCTATCTTAAAATTTTCTCTGTCAGGTAAAATAACCCATTATCTTCAAATTCGATTTCACTCAAGCTCTCAGGACAGAGACAACTCAGGAAGACATTCTCAAAGTGCCTTTTTTTTTTTTCCATTGTCTCCTTCATGTTCTTGGTTCTATAAAGTCTGTGTTGGCTAGTGTTAGTAATCAACTTAACACAATCTAGAATGACCTGGGAAGACTGTCTCCATGAGGGACTGTTAAATCAGATTGGCCGGTGGGTGTGGCTATGGAGGGTTTGTCCTGACTATGTTAATTGAGGTAGGAAGGTCTCCCCACTGCAGGCAGCACCATTCCCTGGATTCAGGTTCTGGAATGTGTAAATAAATGGATGTAGAGAGTGGGTTGAGTACTGGTGAGTATTGATGCATTCATATTCTCTCTGCTCTTCCCTGGATGTGATTCAACCAGTACATCAGGCTCCCTGGTCCTGTGATGGACTGTAACCTGGAACTCTCCCTCAAGTTGCTCTCTGTCCTAATATTTTATTATACATTGCAACTGAAATAAAACTAGCACAAGACCCTTTCTTCATTCTCGCTGAGTCCAAGTTCAACAAATGGTCACTTAGAAGAGAACACTTCATACATGAGGTGGGCCCATCCTCGAAGACTGGGCTACATACAGGCATGGGGCTCTACTCACAGCTGTTCATCTCCGTTCACTTACTCTGCAAGGTACACAGCCACCTCCACCACCACTGAGGGCAGCACCACACCATATATTAAGCACGGCCCTCACACAATAGGGTAAAGCAGATTAAAGGGGGAAATGGTATATTAACTACATCTCTGCTTCCATAAGGTATCCTCCTGCCACATAATCCCATCACCATCCTAGGGGCTTCCTAGCCATCTCTCTTTCAGGGCACATGGTATCTAAAGGCCTTAAGACTGCTCCTCTTCCCTTGTGACCCTGTTAATTACTGATCTCTCCAGTCAAAGGACTCCTTGCAGAGGCTCCCAGACTCCAGGCCAGGCCCCTTCTGCCCTCTTATGGCAGCTGTACTGTCCCTCCCTAGCTCCTATGCAATTTGATTGAGTGAATAATTATATGCCCAGTCCTCATCATCTCCATGCCATGAGTGGCTATCTTAGGCCCCACTGGTACAGCATATTCAATATGCAGCTGCCCAGCTAGTGAATATGTGACAGAATAAATAAGGAATTTGAAAGTGTCCCCAAGGGTTACAGAAAACTTGAAACACTTGTTTAAATACTCCATTTGACTAAAATCATCTGACTTCCTAACAAGTGCATTGTCATATTGGTACAAATGCAGTATGTACAAAGGCATAGGTTACAAAAATAAAATGGTCACCTGCATACAGTTCCACAGCATGTTTATTCCCACAAAGCTGTGTCATAAGTGATGGAAAATTCCCACAGAGCTCTTCTCATAGCAGAAGAATGAATGCCATGTCCCATATATCAGCTGGTATGATCTCCACAGCACCATGCTTTCCAGATGAGAAAGAAGAGCCCACAGCATTTGACAATGAGCCTGAGACCACACTGCTAGTAAGAGACACTGCTCCAGATGAGTCCATGTGATCTTACTCCCTGGCCACCATCATCAGCTGCCAAAGAGAGGTGGAGGGATTCCAGATCTGTTTCCATCTTACATAGGCAATTCTCTTCTGATGGACATCCGGACTACTGGAGATGAACAACTTAGTGTTTAATCTTTGTACAATTTTTAGTTATTTCCTTAAGGCAAATCTCATGGGAGTGGGATTATTACTTCAAAAATTCCAACTGATAGTTGATGGCTTTGGAGGGCATAATAGAAGCTGCCTCCTTGTGACGTGGTGAATGAGAAGAGTCCTAATAACAAAATACAGACTCTTCTAACGACAGACATATTGGAAGAGCATCAGAAGTTGCAAAGGAGGTGTTAGGAAAGCTGGAAAGTGAAGAAAAGAGGGAGACTCAGCCAAAGGGAAAGAAGAACACAAAGCTCCCTGGTAGGAGGAGGGACCCCGGAAGCCTCACCCAAAATGTAAACTGGATGACCCTAGTGAAGTCACAGTCTGTCCCACCCATAGGATAAGCCTATGTGGTTCTTACAAGTCTCGATTCAGTTGGCTTGGTGAGACAGTGATTGGAAGTCTTGGAGAGTTGTGACTGGGCACCATCTTAAGAGGGAACCTGTTTTTTTAAGACTGAGCTACCATCATAGCCCGATATCTAGAAATAGTCACAACAGCAACAGCTACAGAGAGCAGCTGTGGAGACAGAGAGAGCACAGTGCACTAAAGAACCTCAGGCGGAAGGAGGACAGTCCAGGCAATGAAGGTTGATGCTTGGCAGCCCCATCCTCAGTGGCTAGGAGCTATGGCCCAAGCATATGCAGCATCTGAGAGTGCGTAGGGATGTCCCAGTGTCTGAAGTCACCTATTTTTCGGGAGGTTCATTGCCAACCAGATTGGAAATGCAAAGCTCCAGCAGAACTAGAGCACTCAGCTTCCACACCCTTATCCTTTCAAGAGAGCCTTCAACCTCATCAGGTTTTGAAAGCACCAGGACTAGTCTTCCTGTGCAGATCTGTGTTCTGCTTGTTTCCCCCAGTCTCCAACACACACAGAGTTATCCTTGACTATAGTGTTAGCTACCCCAAGGTGTGCAAACTGGGGGGCATCAGGAGCATGAGAGGACCTACGAAGTGTACAGACCACAAGCCAAGTGCGGTCAGCAGAGCTGCTGGTACCCAATGGATGAATTCCCCTAAAAGGAAGACAGCCTGGCAGGTACCTAAAACCTGACTCATCCAAGATCAGCAACAGACTAAATCTTATGAAAGACAAGAATCTTTAACTTCAGGCGTTGGATTCCCCCAGTCTGGATGGCTTCAGTTTTAGAAGGCCCAGGAAGGAGGTACCACCGAGCTTTATTATCTTTGTTACTTGTGTTTCCCCTTTTTATCCTTTAAAATCTTTTAGTAGTATTTTGATGATAGTTTTTAAAAGCTTTGTGGATTTACTTTTCATTCTGCCTCTTTTGTTTACCTAATCGTGTTTGTATGTTTTTGTACAAGTTTTGCCATTAGCAAGAAAGCAGAGGTCTTTGACTCCTGTGGCTTGAATACTCAATGTCCCCTGTTGTGTGTGTGAACACATGGTCTCCTGCTGGTGGTGTTGTGAATCCCTTAGGAAGTGGATTCTCACTGGAGGGAATAGCTTACTGGGGATGGCCTTATGGATTTATAGCCAGACCCATGTCCTCTTCTCTCTCTACTTCCTCACTGCTGGTGCAATGCTACCAGCTAGGCTCACACTTCTGCCTTCCCTGGCACGATGGGCACTGTCCCCCTGGAACTGTAAGCCAAAATAAACCTTTTACCATTAAGTTGTTTTGGTCTGAGCATCTCCTCATAGTAACAGAAGGGAAACTAAGACAACAACTCAATGCCAACCCCTCTCCACCCCTAGTAGCTTTTTGTGCCAGGGGGCGGGACAGAAACACATATAAATATGAATCAACTTAGTGAAAACTCATAGATTTATGGGTTTTGTTTTGTTTTTTTTTTTTTTGAAATTTGATAAATTCCTGTACTAGGAACTGAAATGAAAGTAGAGAAGGTGCTGAAGGCTCCTCTTACTTTTTTTTTTAATCTTTTTTTTCCAGTTACATCTCAATCACAATCCCTTCCCTACTCTCCCCTCTTGCCCCCCCCTTCCACCCTCTTCCCCCTCAACCCCCCCCTCCCCCCCCCCTTTTTTTTTAGTTTAAAGTAGATCTTTTTCCCCCCAACAGCTCCCCCTTTCAGTCCAACAAATGGTTCTTTCTCTTATAACAATAAATACAGTACAAAACAACAGAAATAAATAGGCCACAATTCTGAGAGTTATATGGCTTAGCATACATTCCCAATGACCAGTCCATATGTATTTGGTACCTGACTTTAACATTCCACTATCTAACCATCTCCATGAGTTTAAAGTTCTATATCTAACTCAGCTTTCATACTAACTTGCATCACAATTTTAAAAACATCTTCTTAGATCCAGAACACCTTCTTGATTCCTAAACAACTCAAAATTTAACTATGAGACTCTAGCTATCTATCCTTCAAACACCTCAGAGATCTGAGAGGGATAAATATATCTGATTATATAGGAAGTGCAGGGCCCGCAGCTTCCAAAACTAAGAAATGACATACCCGTGGCTGCCTCGACGGTTCCCATTTTCTCTCCATACATTACAGCATTAATCTTCAGCTGTTTGGCCCCATTTCTCTGACAGACATTGATTGTAGAGCAGGAATTATGAAGGACTTACCTACCCTGTCTTGGCAGAGCTAGGCTGTCAACTTACCTGCTTCCAAGTTTTGTCCTTTTTTGGACAGCAGTCCGTCTACAGTTGAAGCAAGGGTTTTTGGTTTTTGGTTTTTTTGCCAAGAGATAGGCTTGCCACTAATTCAACCATCTCACACTGGAGATTATTCGATGCTTATCTTCTACTTGGAGTGGAATAGGGGATGCTGTCAGGAGCTGGCATGTCTCGATATCAAAAAAATCTTAATTTAAGAAAACATCTTTGAATGCCATACTCTGCAGATCTCTTGGGGTTTTTGAAGATGCCCTATCCATCTCTTATGTTTAGATAAGCAAATGTTGCTGTCTCAACAACTTGATTTCTGAGTAGCTTAGAAAATAACTGTGATAGACTGTCATAGTAACTAACAAAATGACATGCTTGCATGACTGTTAGTTTGTATTTCTTAATTATCCTAAACAGTTTATGATGATTGGTAGCAAAAGGCCAAAACTTCACATTTCCTTTTTAAGCATTACTAGGTACAATACCTTTAAGAAGTGTTACCCTTAATTTTGTAACAATATACAAAGATCAATACCAATGTGGCCGAATATACTCTTAATTTTGTATCAATATACTAAGATCAATACCGATGTAGTCCAATACAATCTTAATTTTGCATTAATATACAATGATCAATACCAATTTAGCCTAATATAGTATTAATTTTGTATCACTATACAAAGGTATAAGGGCTTATTCAATAATCTGTCCTTTTTTCTTGATCTTTCCTATACTATGTCTATGTCCCATTTTTTCTCAAATCTATTCACTCCTACATAGGAGAGAAAGAAGGACACAGAAAAGAAAAAGAGAGAAGTCCCTGGGTCTAACCTCCAAAACCCATTTAACAAGACCATTTAACAGCTTGTAGTCTCTTCCCCTAAATGACAAAATTTTCTGTTATCCATCGAATAACCAAAGTGGGGGGGAGAAACACCCTCCCCACCTTCTGGGCCTGGGATGTCCCTCTCATAAATGACTTCCTGCTGATTTGGGACGTAGTAAACCTGTTTGGGGCCCAAATAGGGATGGAAAAATGGTTAAAAATGTTAATAGAATCATTTGATATTCAGTCCTTTTGTGCTCAGCTATTTAGACGTCCCCTCTTTCTTAGATCGACAGCAGAGCCGCAGGACCAGGAAGGAGTGGAAGTCTGCCTTTGACTGCTTTTCACGCATGACACCTAGAGGTCATTTGAAAAAGAAATGGAAGTGCTTTTCCTCAGGGAAAAGGAGAGGCGAGGGCAAGCACAACCCTCTGGAATCCTGATAGACGAGGTTAACTGGGATATGACACACGCATGGATGTCACAGCCCAGTCTCATTGCCGTGAGGCCAGAGTCACCTGGTCTCTGATAGTGTCCAGGGTATCTGGAGGCACCAGACACCTATCGAAAAACATTCCCAGGACCTTGATCCTTCCATTTCAACTGGACAGGACCTTCAGAGGTCACACGCCTGCCCTGGGAGTTACATGTGTTTCCCCTCCTCCACATGGCAATGGACCGGGAGCCACACCACAATCGGAATGTGAACTCTCACAAGTTCAAGTACACCAACCTCTCTTCTTAAAATGAGGGTTTTATGGAATTTGAGTAATATAAAACTAACATGGCCTCCCACAAGAACATACAAAGAAATATACTTGAGCCCAAATAACCCCCGTGCTTACTCTCTCTGCAAAAGTTTAAAGTAAAAAGAATTACAGTTGATATGATTCTCAGGAGGATGGGTTCAATGGTTGTAATTTATGTGACTAACAGCGGAAACTCGTCTGAGACACTGGTTAAAGATGCAGATGTGTCGATCCGAGTAGACTCTTCTGGAAACATGAATGTGTCTCCTGCTGTGTACAGCAGGCCTTCCTCTATCTGGGAGGTCAACTTTCAGTCACAGGTAGGAAGACTACTCTGCCAGAAGCACTTTCTGGCCACACATGTTTTTAGAATGTTGATTCCTCTTCATTACTGCAAGACCACAACACTCCATAGTGGACCTGGAGAAGGAGTCTCCCCTGAACCCAATGACACTGTGTTGCAATGGTGGGATTTCTTTCATTTGCAGGATGGAGAAGGATTTTTAACCAAGTAGAAAAATTAAGTTCTCAAGAATAAAAACTGTGTTTCTGCAGGAAGAAAAATGTGGTCCCGAGAGCTTACTCTGTAAGAAAAGCCAGACACTGTGACTGGCTTCCTGACATGTAGGTTGGATTCACATACTTGAGTCCACATGGCATCCTGAAAAGACATATAGTTTGTTTCAGAATTAGAGAAACCTCTGCAGGCTGATCTGGAGATGCTGGAACAAATTATTGAATTAAAAGGAAGTCTTCAGATTTCTTTAGGTTTTATTCAGCTTTTAATTAACATAATAGTTGTGCTCATGGAGTGCAGCACCATGCTTTGATCACATGCCCTGTGCATTGTGTAATGATCAAATTGCAGTATTAAAAAACCCACCATCTTGGGACTTGGAGAAATAGCTCAGTGGATAAGAGCATTAGCTATTCTTCCAGAGGTCCTGAGTTCAATGTCAGGCAATCACATGTGGCTCACAACAATCTATAGTGGGAACTGGGCCATATACATAAATAAATCTTTTTTAATTTTTTAAATAAAATATCCACCATCTCAAACATGCATCAGTTTTGCAATGGAAAGCAGGCAAACCCTCTCCTGGATATTTTGAAAAAAACATAATGTCTTATCATTAACTGCTGTTGCCTTAGTGTGCAGAAAGACAGCAAAACTGATTCTTCCTATCTAACCATAGTTTTTATCTACTGACCCAATCTCCTACAAACCACATGCCTTGCACCACCTCCCAGCTTCTGATCATTACCATATCATTCTCTTCTATTAAATAAACCTCTTTAGGCTACACATGTGAGTCAGAAGATGTGGAATTTGTCTTTCTGTTTCCTTTTTATTTCACTCAACATTGTGCATTCTTCATGTGCAAGTGACAAGACTTCACCCTGCACAGTATTCTATTCTGTATATAATACTATGGGTTTGTTTTTTAAATCAACCATTCATTTGTGATGCACACAACTGATTCCACATCCTGGCCACAGATTAGTATTGCAATGAATATGGGAGCTCAGGTGCCTCTTCAACATGATAATGTCATTGCTTCTGGCCCTACACCCGGGAGTAGAGTTGCTGGACCATGTGTAAGTGTCTCACAGGGATATCCATGCTCCCCTGCCAAACTCCAATGCTCTCCTTTAGGTATCCTCTTGAAGTAGTTATCTGTTGCTTCTGTCCTTGGTTGTGGATGACCAGCAATGGGAACCTCTAGTCACTATATGCTACATGTTACCTTTTGTTCATCTATTTGTTAGGGTTCTTTATATGTTTAGGATACATATGAAGTTCTACAACAGTCTATCACTATGTTAGGGTCTGATGAATTAGGAAATAAATACATGGAAAGACACTTTTTTGGTTTTTTTTTTTTTTTTTTTGGTTTTTTGAGACAGGGTTTCTCTGTGTATCTTTGACTGTCCTGGACTCACTTTGTAGACCAGGTGGGCCTTGAACTTACAAAGATCTGCCTGCCTCTGCCTCCTAAGTGCTGGGATTAAAGGCGGGCACCACCACACCCAGCAATTAGACAGCTGTGAACTGCCATGTGGGTGCTGGAATTTGAACCCAGGTCCTTTGGAAGAGCAGCTAGTGCTCTTAACCACTGAGCCACCTCTCCAGCCCCGGAAAGACCCTGTTAATGGCCAAAGGTAAGCAGGTTTCCTACCAGTGGTTTGCACTTGAAAAAGAAGACCGATTTACAGATTTGAAGAGCAGAGGCTTTGACAATGAATATCCACAATAATAAGGAGATTGGCATATACATGTCATACCACCTCCCTGCCCCATGTTACTTCATGGATGGCCACTCAGTACATTAGCCTCTCAGAAAAAGACCACAGGAAGTCGCCAGTCCCAGATTGTTTCCCAGAGAGTGGCAGTTTGGGTGTTAGTTCAGTCTTCCTCAAAGCATAGCAGAGTATAGATACAGTATTCTAGAAGAAGTTGTGGGGAGTGAGAAGGGGTTCAAACACAAAATAATTAAACGAGTAATTATTTTGAACAGGTACTAGATCCTTGTAAAAGATATAGAGTCACCTAGTCTTCCCTTGGATCACTAGAAGTAAACCATAACACAAATACTTGATTGAAAAAGATATCAGAACATAGAAAGATCTCCTATGCTCATGGATTGGTAGGATAAACATAGTAAACATGACTGTCTTACTGAAAGCAATATATAGACTCAATGCAACTTCTGCCAAAATACCAACACAATTCTTTTTTTATTTTTTTCCTTTATATTTTATTTCTTCAAGTTACATCTCAATCTCAGTCCCCTCCCTATTCCCCCCTCCAGTCCCACCCTCCCACCCTCATCCCCCCATCCTCTTCCCTTTTTTTAAGTTTAAGGTATATCTTATTTCCCCCTACATTTTCCCCTTTCAGTCCAACAAATGGCTCTCCCTCTTATAATAATAAATACAATATAAAACAGAGGTAATTAGGCCACAGTTATGAGGGTTATATGGCTTAGTGTACATTCAATGTCCAGTCCATATGTATTTGGCACCTGACTTTTAACATTCTACTATCTAACCATCTCCATGAGTTTAAAGTTCTATATCTAACTCAACATTCATACTAACTTGCAACACAATTTTAAAAGCATCTTCTTAGATCTATAACACTCTCTTGACTCCTAAACAACTCAAAATTTAATTATGAGACTCTAGATATCTGTTCTTCAACCACCTTAGAGACCTGAGAGGGATAAATATATCGATTTTATACGAAGTACAGGGCCTGCAGCTTCCAAAACTAAGAAATGACATGCCAGTGGCTGCCTGGACAGTTCCCATTTTCTCTTCATACATTACAGCATCTATCTTCAGTCATTTGGCCCCATTTCTCTGACAGACATTGATTGTAGAGCAGGGGTTAAGAAGGACTTGCCTACCCTGTCTTGGCAGAGCTAGGCTGTCAACTTACCTGCTTCCAGGTTTTGTCCTTTTTGGACAGCATTCTGTCTACAGTTGGAGCAAGGGGATTTTCCTACCAAGAGATAGGCTTGCGACTAATTCAATCATCTCCCACTGGAGATTCTTCAATGCTCATCTTCTACTTGGGGTAGAATACGGGGTGCTGTCAGGAGTTGATATGTCTCGATATAAAAAAATCTGAAGTTACAAAAACATCTTTGAATGCCATATTCTGCAGATCTCTTGAGGTTTTTGAAGAGGCCCTATCTATCTCTTATATTAGGGTAAGCAGATGTTGCTTGTCTCTTAGCAGATTTATTACTGATTAGCTTAGAAAATAACTATAATAGGCTGTCAGAGTAGCTAACAAAATGACCGGCTTGCATAATTATTAGTTTGCATTGCTTAATTATCCTAAACAGTTTATGACAATTAGTAGTAAAAGGACGAAACATCACATTTCATTTTTTTTTCTTTACCTCCTAACCCTTCCATCCCATTTCTCTGGGGTGGGGTGTCCTTATATAACAGTCCCTCATCTCAGTTGAGAGGTCGTATGAGGGCCAAGAGCCTCTTCATTCATTGGGGATCTACGAGGCAGTACCACCAGTGAAAAGTGTCTCATTGCCTGGGAGAGAGAACTAAAAAACAAACAAACAAATAAGTGGACAAATAGATTTAAAAAAGACGAAAAAATAGAAAAAAAATTAAAAATATAAAAAATAAATAAAAATAAAAATAAAAAGTCTATGTCCAAGTTCCCTTTGGTGTGTTAGTTGTAGTATTGATACCTTCTACTATATAACTAAAATCCTACTATAAGTGAATACATGCCATATGCATCCTTCTGAGTGTGGGTTAGCTCACTCAGGATGAGCTTTTCTAGTTCCATCCATTTGGCTGCAAATTGCATAATTTCATTGTCCCTGATAGCTGAATAATATTCCATTGTGTAGATGTACCACAGTTTTTAAACCCATTCTTTGGTTGAGGGACATCTGGGTTGTTTCCAGTTTCTAGCTATTACAAATAAGGCTGCTATGAACATAGATGAGAAAACTTCCTTATGATTATGTGAAGAGGCATTTTGGTGTATACCCAGAAGTGGTATGGCTGGGTCCTGAGGCAAAGCTATTCCAAGTTTTCTAAGATATCGCCAGACTGACCTCCATGGTGGTTGCACAAGCCTGCACTCCCACCAGCAATGGAGTAGGGTACCCCTTTCTCCACAACCTCGCCAGCATGTGCTGTCATTTGAGCTTTTGATTTTAGCCATTCTGACAGGTGTGAGATGGAATCTCAGAGTCGTCTTGAGTTCCATTTCTCTGATGATTAAGGATGTTGAGCATTTCTTCAAGTGTCTCTCAGCCATTAGGGATTCCTCCTTTGTGAACTCTCTATTTAGCTCTGTCCCCCATTTTTTTATTGGATTATTTGGTTTCTTGGCATTTAATTTCTTGAGTTCTTTGTAGATTTTGGATATTAGCCCTCTGTCAGATGTGGGGTTGGGGAAGATTTTCTCCCAGTCTGTAGGCTGCCATTTTGTTCGAATGACAGTGTCTTTTGCCTTACAGAAGCTTTTCAGTTTCATGAGGTCCCATTTATTGATTGTTGATCTCAGGTCCTGAGCTGTTGGTGTTCTGTTCAGGAAGTTGTCACCTGTGCCAATGAGTTCGAGGGTTTCTCCCACTTTATCTTCTAGTAGACTTAGTGTGATCGGCCTTATGTTAAGGTCTTTGATCCACTTGGACTTAAGTTTTATACAAGGTGATAAGTATGGGTCTAAGTTCATTCTTTTACAAATGGACATCCAGTTGGACCAGTACCATTTGTTGAAGATGCTGTCCTTCTTCCATTGTGCGCTTTTGGCTTCTTTGTCAAAAATTAGGTGGCCATAAGTGTGTGGGTCTATTTCTGGATCTTCAATTTGATTCCATTGATCTACTGGTCTGTTTCTATACCAATACCATGATGTTTTTACAACTATTGTTCTGTAGTACAGCTTGAAATATGGGATGGTGATACCTCCAGATGTTTTTTTATTAACAGGATTGATTTAACTATTCTGGGCTTTTTGTTGTTCCATATGAAATCGAGAATAGCTCTTTCCAAGTCTATAAAAAATTGTGTTGGTATTTTGATAGGAATTGCATTGAATCTATATATTGCTTTTGGTAGGATGGCCATTTTTATTATGTTGATCCTACCTATCCATGAGCATGGGAGATCTTTCCATCTTCTAAAGGCCTCTTCCATTTCTTTCTTCAAGGGCTTGAAGTTCTTGTTGTACAGGTCCTTTACTTGCTTGGTTAGAGTTACCCCCAGGTATTTTATGTTGTTTGTGGCTATTGTGAAGGGGGTTGTTTCCCTTATTTCTTTCTCAGCCCATTTGTTTGTTGTATAAAGAAGGGCTTCTGATTTTTTTTAATTAATTTTGTATCCAGCCACTTTGTTGAAGGTGTTTATCAGCTCTAAGAGTTCTCTGGTGGAATTTTTGGGGTCGCTTATGTATACTATCATATCATCTGCGAATAGGGATAATTTGACTTCTTCGTTTCCGATGTTTATCCCCTTGATGTCCTTTAGTTGTCTTATTGCTCTAGAAAGAACTTCAAGTACTATATTGAAGAGATATGGTGAAAGTGGACATCCTTGTCTTGTCCCTGAGTTTAGAGGAAATGCTTCAAGTTTCTCTCCATTTAATTTGATGTTGGCCACTGGCCTGCTGTATATTGCCTTTATTATTTCTAGGTATGGTCCTTGTATGCCCGTTCTCTCCAGAACTTTTAGCAAGAAGGGGTGTTGGATTTTATCAAATGCTTTTTCTGCATCTAGCAAGATTATCATGTGGTTTTTTCTTTCATCTTGTTTATATGGTGAATGACGTTGATAGACTTTCGTATGTTGAACCATCCCTGCATTCCAGGGATGAAGCCTACTTGATCATGGTGTATGATACTTTTGATGTGTCCTTGAATTTGGTTTGCTAGTATTTTATTAAGTATTTTTGCATCTAGGTTCATGAGGGAGATTTGTCTGAAGTTCTCTTTCTTTGTTGGGTCTTTGTGTGGTTTAGGAATCAGGGTAACTGTGGCCTCATAGAATGAGTTTGGCAATGTTCTTTCAGATTCTATTTTGTGAAAGAGTTTGAAAAGTATTGGTGTTAGCTCCTCTTTGAAGGTCCGGTAGAATTCTGTCCTAAAGCCATCTGGGCCCTGGGCTTTTTTTTGGTTAGGAGATTTTTAATGACTGTTTCTATTTCCTTGCGGGTTATAGGGCTGTTTAATCTCATCTTGATTTAGCTTTGGTAGATGGAATCTATCAAGAAAATTGTCCATTTCACTTAAGTTTTCAAATTTGGTGATCTTCTGTAGGGCTGGGTTTGTGGGGAGATAGTATAGATTTTTAAAGTAGGATCCAAATATTCTCTGGATTTCCTCAATGTCTGTTGTTATTTCACCCTTTTCATTTCTGATTTTGTTGATTTGGGTTTTCTCCCTCTGTCTTTTAGTTAATTTGGCTAGGGGTCTGTCTATTTTGTTGATTTTATCGAAGAACCAACTCTTGGTTTCATTTATTCTCTGTATAGTTCTTTTTGTTTCTAAGTTGTTGATTTCAGCCCTAAATTTGATGATCTCCTGCCTTCTGCTCCTCTTGGGAGTGTTTGCTTCTTTTTTTTCCAATTCACCCAGTTTAGCCATTAATTCGCTAATATGAGCTGTCACAATTTTCTTTTTGAAGGCACTTAGTGCTATGAACTTTCCTTGTAGCACAGCTTTCATTGTGTCCCATAGGTTTGGGTATGTTGTGTCTTCATTTTCGTTGGATTTTAAGAAGTCTTTG
Source organism: Lophiomys imhausi (assembly GCA_907164525.1). Taxonomy (NCBI): domain Eukaryota; kingdom Metazoa; phylum Chordata; class Mammalia; order Rodentia; family Muridae; genus Lophiomys; species Lophiomys imhausi. The sequence goes on from CAJQZJ010004755.1 coordinate 1,260,390, forward strand.
ATTTCCTTCTTTATTTCTTCCCTGACCCAGTGGTCCTCTAGTAAAGAGTTGTTCAATTTCCATGTGAGTGTAGACTTTCTGTTGATTCTTTTCCTATTGAAGTCCAGCTTTATTCCATGGTGGTCTGATAAGATACAAGGGGTTATTTCAATTTTCTTGTATCTTTTGAGGCTATCTTTGTGTCCAACTATATGGTCAATTTTGGAGAAGGTTCCATGAGGTGCTGAGAAGAAGGTGTATTCTTTTGTGTTTAGGTGAAACGTTCTGTAGATATCTGTTAGGTCCATTTGGTTCATGATCTCTGTTACACTCATTATTTCTCTGTTTGGCTTCTGTCTTGATGATCTGTCCATAGTTGTGAGTGGGGTGTTGAAGACTCCCACTATTAAAGTTTTTGGATTGATGTGCACTTTAAGTTTTAGAAGCGTTTCTTTTATAAATGTAGGTGACTTTGTATTTGGGGCATAGATGTTCAATATTGAGATGTCCTCTTGGTGGATATTTTCTTTAACGAGTATGTAATGCCCTTCTCTGTCTTTTTTTTTTTTAATCTTTTTTTTTTTTTTTTGGTTTTTTCAAGACAGGGTTTCTCTGAATATCTCTGGCTGTCCTGGACTCGCTTTGTAGACCAGGCAGGCCTCGAACTCACAAAGATCCGCCTGCCTCTGCCTCCCAAGTGCTGGGATTAAAGGCGTGTGCCACCACCGCCCGGCTTCTCTGTCTTTTTTTATTAACTTCAATTGGAAGTCTATTTTGTTTGATATTAGGGTGGCTACTCCAGCTTGTTTCCTGGGTCCATTTGCTTGGAAAACCTTTTCCCAGCCCTTTACTCTGAGATAGTGTTTATCTTCAATAGTGAGATCTGTTTCTTGTATACAGCAAAAAAGATGGGTCTTGTTTATGGATCCAGTCTGTAAGTCTGTGTCTTTTTATTAGTGAGTTGAGTCCATTGATGTTGATGGATATTAGTGACCAGGGGTTGTTATTTCCCATTATTTTGGTATAGATGGTCATCTTGTGTTTCTTTTTGTTTAGTTGCTGTGGAGGTTTCTATTTCCTCTGTTTTCTTGGGTGTAGTTATCTTCTCTGGGTTGGAATTTTCCTTCTAGGATCTTCTGTAGGGTTGGGTTTGTGGGGAGATATTGTTTGAATTTGATTTTGTCATGGAATATCTTGTTTTCTCCATCTATGTTGATAGAGAGTTTTGCTGGGTATAGTAGACTGGCTGGGCACCTATGTTCTCTCAGGGCTTGTAGAACATCTGTCCAGGCCCTTCTAGCTTTTAAAATTTCTGAGGAGAAGTCAGGTGTGATTCTGATGGGTCTGCCATTGTATGTGACTTGGCCTTTTTCTCTTACAGCTTTTAATACCCTTTCTTTGTTCTCTACATTTGGAGTTTCTATTATTAGGTGGCAAGAGGAGTTTCTTTTCTGATCTAATCTGTTTGGTGTTCTGTAAGCCTCTTGGATTTTTACTGGCATCTCTTTCTTTAGGTTTGGGAAGTTTTCTTCTATGATTTTGTTGAAGATATTTCCTGGACCATGGAGTTGGGAGTCTTCTCTTTCCTCTATGCCTATAATTCTTAGGTTCCATCTTTTCATTGAGTCCTTGATTTCTTGGATATTGTGGGTGAGAAATTTTTTAGCTTTCTCATTTTCTTTGGATGTTGTATTGATTTCTTCCATCGAATCTTCCATGCCTGAGATCCTGTCTTCCATCTCTTGAATCTTATTTTTGGTACTTAAATCCATAGATCCTGTTCTCTTCCCTTGATTCTCCATTTCTATTTTTAACTCTGACTGTGTTTTTATTGCTTCCATTTCCATTTCCATTTCTTGAGTGATGTTATTTGTTTTGTACATTTCCTGCTCCAGTTTGCTTGTCTTTGCCTGGAAGTCTTCCATTGCCCTCTCTTTTTCTTGTTCAAGTTGACTCACCTTGTTCTGAAGTTCTCTAATGGTGTTTTCCATCGCTTTCGCATGTGCAATTGTGGCTTCTTTGAATTCCTTCATAGATTTAAGTTCTTCTTGAAGGGACTCTATCACTTTCCATAATGTAGAATTGTCATCATTTTCATGTGTTTCAGCTGTGGTGAGGTGGTTCGGGATGGATGGAATAGCGTTGTTTTCTTTTGTTGGAGTCATTTCACTCTGTTGTCTTTTTTTTTTTTTTTTTTTTTTGGTCTGGGGCCTCTGGCCATGTGGAATTTTTTAGCTGTCTTCTGGACTTGGGTCCAAAGGGGGTGCTTTGGTGTAGGAGTCGAGTTGCCTTACTCCACCCCTATAAGGTGAGTCATTCAGCCCTGCCTCCTAGGTGGAGACCTAACTAATCCAGGGGGTGGAGCTGTGTACAAGTAAGCTCTGGTTCCCCGCCGGAACAGCCAGTACTAGTACAAACGTCCAATATGCAGCAGTTTCAAATACCTCACAGTTTGCCCGGGGTTGGTTCCTGTGGTGGGTAAATCTTCCCTTCATCCCCAATAACCTTGCCCTTCCCACGGCCTGGAAACTGGCCAGTGATGTCACAGCAGTGGCTTGCAATCTTCAGTCTGAAGGCACTTTGCAGCCGAGCTGAGCTCACTTCCAAGGGTCGCAACCTTTTGCCAGATAGTCTGTTCGAGACCTGAGGGTGCCCAGCAGGGTGGGGATTATCTCTGCATGGGATCTGAATCTGCCCCCTGGGTATTAGATTACAACTTGCCCGGCATCTCTCCTGGTGGGGGATGGGGGGATCCCGATTCCTGGGTCCAGCAGCTTCCTTGAGTGTCCGAGAGTGGGAAGGAGTGTCCTGCCCAGGGACCCTCAGTGGTCCCTGGGTAGTTGGGTGAGATCTAGAGAGGGTTGAGCCATTTGTACAGCGTCCTGCAATACTCACCGCCCTGTGACTGTTAACCCTGAAATCAAAATACATCCGCGCAGGCCGCCTCCATCTTGGCAGTCCCCCAACACAATTCTTTACAGACCTTAAAAGAACAATTCTCAAATTTATATGGAAAAACAAACAAACAAAAAAAAACAGAATAGCTAAAACAATCCTGTCAAACAAAAGAACCTCTGGAGGTATCACTATCCCTGATTTCAAGCTGTACTACAGAGCAATAGTAATAAAAACTGCATCATACTGATATAGAAGCAGACCACTTGATCAATGGAATCAAATCAAAGGTCCAGAAATAAATACACACCTATAGTCACTTGACTTTTGACAAAGAAGCCAAAATCATATAATGGAAAAAGAAAAGCATCTTCAACAAATGGTGCTGGTCTAACTGGAAGTCTACATGTAAAAGACTGCAAATAGACCCATATTTATCATCCTTCACAAACTTCAAGACTAAATGGATCAAAGACCTCAACATAAAACCAGAAACACTAAATGTAAGAGAAGATAAAGTGTGGGAAAGCCTTGAACCCGTTGGTACAGGAGACAACTTCCTAAACAGAACATCAATAGCTCAGGCACTAAAATCAACAATTAATAAATGGGACCTCATGAAACTGAAAAGCTTCTGTAAAGCAAAGGACACTGTCAATAGAACAAAATGGCAGCCCACAGATTGGGAAAAGATCTTCACCAACCCTATATCTGTCCGAGGCCTTTTTTCAAAATTTATGAAGAACTCAAGAAATTAAACACCAATAAACCAAATAATCCAATCAAAAAATGGGGTACAGAGATAAACTGAGAATTCACAACAGAGGAAACTCTAATAGCTGAGAAGCACTTAAAGAAATGCTCAGTGCTCTTAGTCATCAGAGAAATGCAACTCAAGATGACTATGAGATTCCATCTTACACTCGTCAGAATGGCTAAGATCAAAAACTCAAGTGACAGCACATGTTGGCGAGGATGTGGCGAAAGGGGAACACTCCTACATTGCTGATGGGAGTGAAAACTTATACAGCCACTCCGGAATCAATCTGGCAGCATTTCAGAAAAGTGGGAATAGTTCTAACTCAAGACCCAGCTATACCACTCCTGGGAACATACCCAAAAGTAGCTCCACCATATCACAAGGACATTTACTCAACTATGTTCATAGTGGTTTTATTCATAATAGCCAAAAACTGGAACCAACCCAGATGTCCTTCTGTCAAAGAATGGATAGAAAAACTATGGTTCATTTATACAATGGAATACTACTCAGCTATTAAAAACAAAGAAATAATGCAATTTGATACCAAATGGATGGAACCATGAAGAATCATCCTGAGTGAGGTGACCCAGACCCAGAAAGATACACATTATCATGTGTATGTACTCACTTATAAGTGGCTATTAGCCACATTATATAGAATAACCATCTTATACCATAGGCCCCAAAAAGCTATGTTCCAAGGAGGGCCCAAGGGAGGCTACTTGAATCTCACTCAGAAGAGAAAATAGACTTAAGAAGTGGATGAAGAAATGGGACTAAATGGGGGGTGATATAAGGAGGGGAATGAGGGTGGAGATCAGGTATGTTGAGAATGGGGGTGACAGATGAGAGGACTGGGAGAGAAAAGGGAAATCAATGGTGGGCATCTCTGAAAGAAGTGGGAGAGCAGTGAAATGGTGTTCTCCTTGGAGGATGGGGGCTGACGCTAGGTAAGACTCCTAGCCACAGAGGACATGGAGACAGAAGTGGGCACCTCCTAGCCTGGCAGGACTCCGAGGTGGGGGGAGGAGACACACCCACAAAACCTTCAACCCATAATTTACCCTGAATACAAGATGTACAGGGATAAAGATGGAGCAGAGATTGAAGGAATGACCAACAAATGATTGGCTCAACTTGAGACCCACCCCACAGGAGAAAGTCAACTCTTGACACTATTAATGATTTTCTACTATGCCTGCAGATAGAAACCTAGCATAACTATCTCCTGAGAGGTCCTACCCAGCAGCTGATAGAAACAGATGATGGGACTCGAGGCCAAAAATAGGTGGAGTTTAGGGAGCTTTGTGGAAGAGTGGAAGAATAGAGGGACCCAGAGGGATAAGAGCTTCAGAGGAAGACCAACAGAGCCAACTAGCCTAGGCCTCTGGGGGCTTACAGAGATTGAAGCACCAACCAAAGAGCATATATGGTCTGGACCTAGGACCCCTACACATATGTAACTGATGGGCAGCTCAGGCTTCATGTTGATTACCTAGCAAATAGAGTAGACAATCACTGACATAGACTCTACTACCTGTTTGAGGATCACCTTATCCTAGATGGGCTGCCTTGTCTGCCCTCAGCAGAAAGGATGTTCTTAGTCCTGGTGGGACTTAAAGAGCCAGGATGGGTTGATGGGGGTGTCCACTTTTCTGAGGAGAAGGGGAGGGGGAAATGGGGAGAAGATGGGAGGGTGGGAACAGATGGAGAAGAGGTAGGAAGATATAATCAGGATGTAAAATAAATAAATAAATTTTTTTAAAAAGGCAAATACTTGAGTGCTGAGCCTTTGCCTCAAATATTACTCCAAAAATTGTCTGTGAGGGGACAGTAGGACAGTGAGCTGGGAGAGGATAAAATAACAGTGTCACTAGTGAAGTTACATGTGGACAACAGTGCTTAATTTCATGAGGAGTTCTGATGTCCAACAGAGAGCCCAGAGCCCAGAGCCCAGAGTCACATACCTGAATACAAACTAATGTGGATTTTACCTACCATTGTGTTTGTCAGTCAATAGCAGCAGACTTCTCTAAGGAGATGAATGAGACCAGATCAAGTATGCCCTGGTGGCAAAAATAGCCCTTAGGTATGAGAGTACAGGCCCCAACACTGGGTAGAAGTCTGGGAGACACAGAAAGCCAGACATTGCCTGACTTTCCCCAATGTCTTCAGTGTTCAACAATGTCCAAAGAAACATGGTCACCTCTACCCACCAAAAAGTCAAAACAGCCCTCAAGAAGCTAAATAGGAAATGAAGGGAATTCACAATACTTTATTATACCACTGAAATGGGGCCATCAAAATAGGCTTGTGCTATTGCCCCTAGAGGCATTGCTGATGTGACTGCTATGTCACATGTGCATCAGTAGGTGGCAGAGAGGAGAAAGGCTATATCTACATTCAGTGTTCTGATCTATGAACATCTGAATGAATAGTAGCCTAACATTCCTGGAAAAGAAAAAGAAGAAAGAGAAAAAAAGAAAAAGAAAAGCAAGCTGGATACCAACAACACTTTGGCGCCATGAGGTAGCCTGAGATGACTAAAAAAGAAAAAAATAGGCTTGCGCTGACAGCTCCCTCCTGGCCTCACCTTTAACTGCCCTCTCAGGACAGAAAAGAAAGCCCATCTTAGCAAACTTGTTTCCTGTCATCAGGCTGCATGACATTCCTAACTCAAAGACGGCATTGCTTATAAACAAAATGGTTCAAGAGATCTACAAAAGAACACACTGGGACAAGCATGTGCATCCCTCATTTCTCTAACTGGCTTTATGCATGTTGCCTTGGCATGACTTAATCTTTGAAACTGCACAAGTTCTCTGTTTGGGGTTAAATTGTGTCTTCTGAGAATTCAGGTGTGTAAGTTCTACCTTTGGCACCTCAGATATGACTGCCCTAGAGATGAGTGTCCTCATAAGAAGAGAATAACACAAAGGCAAGAGCATGTGGGGACATATGGACCATGTGGGGCATACATTGTCTATCTGTCATGGTGTCTTAGTTAGGGTTCTATTGCTGTGAAGAGACACCATGACCATGGCAATTCTTGTAAAGGAAAGTATTTCATTGGGACTGGCTTAGAACTCAGAGGTTTTGTTCATCTTTATCATGGTGGGAATCATGGTGGCATACAGAGAAATATGGTGCTATAGAAAGAGCCAACGGTTCTACATCTGGATCAGCAGGTAACAGGAAGAGAGGGTGATGCTGGGCCTGACTTGAGCTTCTGAAATCTCAAAGCTCAGCCCCCAGTGACACACTCCTCCAATAAGACTACATCTCTCAATATTGCCACTCCCTGGGAGCTTTGGGAGCCATTTTCATTCAAATTACTATACAAGGGAAAAGAGTCTCTTGGGAAACCAGTCCAGTTAATGCCTTGGTCTTAGATTTCCGATCTCCAAAACCAGCAGAGGAAAATTCCCAATGACCAAATCACATAGTCTGTGGTGTTTACACTCAGGCAGCCCTGGATTTCTGGTAGGAAAGCTTTGAAAACCTGAACCTCCCTTTAAGTGCTACATACATACTTCATGTATGAAACTTGAGTTTTTGGGTTGTGCTATCAAAAGCCTTACTGAAAAAATTAAACCAGAAATCTCAGTAAATGATTACATATTCTAATCACTAGCAAATAATTTCATCTATAATAAATTTCATTTCATTGTTTAATGGACCAAATGCACAATTAACAAATGTTGATTAATCTTGTTACCATTCTGGTAACAAAGTACCTAAAACAAGAAACTTAAGAAGAGGAAAATTTTACTGTTGTTCAAAAGTCTTATAGGCTTTGATCCAAGTCCAGCTTGCCCTGTTGCTTTAGGACCTGTTTTGAGGCAGTACATATCTAGAAGAGATCGTGAAGGGGACTTCAGTGAGTTTCAGGCAAGACTCTAAGGCCAGTGGAAATGTGGGAACTTCTCCTCACTCACTTCTTCCTCCAGCAAAGAAGCCTCTGGAGTCTTCAAACAGCTTCTCCCATAATACATAGGAAAGTGAATGCAAAGGTACCAGCTGTGGTAACCTGGAGATACTCCAGACTGTTTTTCCTGTTCAAATGACTTGCTACAGTGAGGTGCTCTACCGGCAACTCTATCTGCCTACCACCAGAGCCTATACATCTTCAGAGAGCCATGCAGCCTGAGGTCACATTGAATGAGTTCCCTCAAGATCCCAAGTCTGTGTTCAGCCAATGAGAAAATATACTATGGAGGATGACACCTCTTTTGGGTAATGGATTCTTTTCTAAAGAGCTAGCTATTTAACATCTCCAGGGACACCCTTCCTGGAGAAGCCAGTGACTGACCGAGGTGAGGGTAGTAGAACCTAGTGTAAGTACCTGAAATAGGTATCATGTAAGAGCTCTGCCAGGCTGTTTAGGCTATACCTCTGCTTCTCTGTCTACCTAATTCTCATTCCTGCCCCTGAAGTTCTGTCTTAACACCTGCTTAGGGTGCCAAGCTATAACATGGTTCTGCAGAAGTGCACACCAGAGAAGACCAGTCCTGGAATCACAGCCTGGTGGATACAGAGTAAAGAAAGCTAATTCTCACCGCTTAAGGATTACAGCTTCATCCTTTTAAAAAAATTAATCACCAAATATAAACCAAGCAACACCAGTCAAGGAAAGTCTCTGTGGCAGGTACAGTGCTTAAAAAAGTACAGAGACATGGCCCTTCCCCATGTAAACCCTGAACCTGAGTTTGCCAAAATGGAATTCCGATTCCTATTTATCTGAGAATAATCATGAGTCTTGTCACCCTAGCATCAGGACCCTAGCATGGATTGTCACTTAATGAGAAGAATACAAGAAAACCATGGATTTGGGGATTTGAAAAAAAACAGTTATATTTCCAAGCCTTTCTCTAGGAACCATCAAAGTCTGTGTGACACAGATAAAGGGTGGTTAGAGTTGCCAGAAAGGACTTCTTAGCTTGCCAGAAAATGCCCTGAAGGGTTCTAGATACAGAAGTCAGGAGAAGGGTGGAGCTTCCTTGTCATAGCAATACACCTAGCAACTCTAGCAAGGGCAAACTGGATCATCAGGAAAACTCCTGGAGTTGCGTGCCCCTGCAAATCCAGCCTTACTAGCCTGGGGCCTTTATGCTGCAGACTAGAAACACTACTGAAAAAATTAGATTTTGGAAGGCATCAGCCATATGGGATAATCTTTAAGAGGCTGTCATTTCTTGCATATTCATCCCATTTTTCTCCAAGTTTAGAAACAATAGAATTCCCCAAAGCCTCTTTACTTTAGATATTTCATAGCAGTCATTCAATGTTAAATTAAAGTTCAAAAGCCTTCATTATTCACAAGCTTAAATATTGGGCGGCTTCCAACTTAACCACGCCCCCTTCTTTAACTGACACTGTTTGCATAAGGGAGGGAAGGCGCCAAAGCACTAATTCTATGTCAACATGGAAAATCATCACTTCTAATAAATAATAGTTAAGGCCAATTATAAACCTGCAATTAAAACCGCTAATTCCACTTGGAAGCATGAAGAACAAAATTAGGATTTTGTTTTTGAAAGAAAAAATAAACACACCCCTTCTTGGATTGCATATAAACAGCTAACCCATCTTCACTTCTGCTTGAATTGGGATCTCATGAAGACTTCCAGCTGAATGCTTCCCAAGTTCAAATTCTAACATGCTCCCTTCCATCATGAGGAGAAAGAAGAGAGAGCTTTAACAGCAAAATGGCCTCCACAGTGACATGAGCAAAAATGATAATTGCATTATACATTGTTTGTTATTTACTTTCCTGTGGAGATAACTAGTAGATGGTATTTATTGGCTTTAATCATGTTCTCAGCATTTTACTATGGGTTTTTAATGCATTACCTTATTAAATCCACACAGCATGTCAGAAACATGGATTTGTTATCCTATGCAATAAAGAAGCAAAGACTCAGAGCAGACAGAAACAGAACTCAGAAGTCATGATCCTGACTCCAGAGTCCACAGTAGCAAGCGGAGTCAATACTGGAACCTGTCCTCCCTCCTCTGTATCCCCTAAGTTCATAATCTACTCTGATGCTGGATTTTGGGACACCTTTGACCAATGTAACAGCAGCGAACTTGGTTCCAAGAGGCTAAAACATACTTCGTGTTTCTGTTTCCCCACTTATTTCCATAGCACTGAGAGGCAGAGCTATATAAGCCTATGATAAGCCTGGGACAGAGAGAAGGGAAAGGGTATGGCCATCCTACCCCAGCCAACCTGCCAGATGACCACAGACACAAAAGCCAGTCCAGATGAGCCCAGATGATATTTATTGGCTTTAATCATGTCTCCAGCATTTTACTAAGGATTTTTAATACATTACTATTAACCCACACAGCATCTCAGTAACATGGATTTGGTACCCTATGCAATAAGGAAGCAAAGGCTAGTCCAGAGCAAGCAGACCCCCACTGTCCTGGGGACCCTCAAGGGGTAAGGAACATTTGCTTCACCAGGGTTTAGGCATGTGTGCTGCTACCTCATGTCTTAACCACAATGAGCCCCCAAAGCTGGAGAGATTATAGTGGATTATCTACATAAGCCCTAACTGAAAGGATCCTATAAAGGGGAGTCAGGGATATTCAAGACAAGAAAGGAAGGCTGTGTATGTGCCAAGTAAAGTGAGATGCTAACACGAAATTGTTTTTGAAAGAAGAAAAAAAGACAAAATGGGATCAGGAGCCAGGGTATATAAGGAATACAGCTCTAGATATTGGAAAAGGCTAGAAGTAAGGATTCTTCCTGGGGCACCAATCACCCCAAGGAGGAAGGCACACCACCATACAAGCCCCTTTTAGCTCTGTGAAGGAAATTTCAGACCTCTGAGCTCTAGAACTACAAATGAAAAATCAACTGTTGTTTTTAAGGCACCAAGTAATAGCAACCACAGGAAATAATACACACAACCAATTTTGGGGAAATGGAAACACTACTTTAATTAGTGTTAAATTGCATTTTACAAACCAGGCTTCAAACAGGAATTTATATCCTTTTCCTGTCTACAAGCCCTGGTCCTGCATAAAAAAAAAAAATGAACACTAGGAGAATGAAGGGCAAAACCCAGCAGAAATATGCAGCCTAGGCTTCAGGAGGATGGGGAGTATGCCCCACTCCAAGGGCAAGAGCCTCAGCAGTGTCTCAGCCCAACAATCAGGCAGAGCCTCTGCCACTCAGACCAATCAGTCAAGTGTTCACAGGTGACAACTTCCTGAACAGAACACCAACAGCTCAGGCTCTAAGACCAACAATCAATAAATGGGACCTTGTGAAACTGAAAAGCTTCTGTAAGGCAAAAGACAATGTCATTCGAACAAAATGGCAACCTACAGATTGGGAAAAATCTTCACCAACCCCACATCTGACAGAGGGCTAATATCCAAAATTTACAAAGAGCTCAAGAAATTAAATGCCAAGAAACCAAATAATCCAATAAAAAAATGGGGAACAGAGCTAAACAGAGAATTTACAAAGGAGGAATCCCTAATGGCTGAGAGACACTTGAAGAAATGCTCAACATCCTTAATCATCAGAGAAATGCAACTCAAGATGACTCTGAAATTCCATCTCACACCTGTCAGAATGGCTAAGATCAAAAGATCAAAAGACAGCACATGCTGGCGAGGTTGTGGAGAAAGGGAACACTCCCCCATTGCTGGTGGGAGTCCAAGCTTGTACAATAACTATGGAAATCAGTCTGGCAATATCTTAGAAAACTTGGAATAGCTTTACCTCAAGACCCAGCCAAACCACTTCTGGGTATACATCCAAATGATTCCTCACCAAACCACAAGGAAGTTTCCTCATCTATGTTCATAGCAGCCTTATTTGTAATAGCTAGAAGCTGGAAACAACCCAGATGTCCCTCAACCGAGGAATGGATTAAAAAAAAAAAACTGTGGTACATCTACACAATGGAATACTACTCAGCTATCAGAAACAACAAAATCATGCAATTTGTGGGCAAATGGGTGGAACTAGAGAAGCTCATCCTGAGTGAGCTAACCCAGACTCAGAAGGATGCACATGACATCTATTCACTTATAGTCAGATTTTAGCCATATAGTACAGGATAACTATACTACAACCAATGCACCAAAGGGAACATGGACATAGACTTTGTTTCCTATCAATGAGACACTTTGCCCTAGTGGTGCTACCTTGTAGGCCCCCAGTGTATGAGGAGGTTCTTGGCCCTCATATGACTGATGAACTGGGGCGGGGGACTGATATGTAGGGACACTCCACTCTGGAGGAGTGTGTTGGAAGGGATAGGGGGTAGAGGGTGGGAGGGCCAGAATGGGAGGGGTGGAAAGAGGACACTGTGATAGAGATGTAACCTAAAGTAACAAATATTTTTTTAAAAGTCTCCTTCCTCCCCAAGAAGGGGAATAGAGTGGTTAATCTTGTTTGCTAACTTGACTGGATTTGGAAATACCAAGAATGCATACCTTGGCATGCTTCCAGAGAGGTTTAATTGAAGAGAGGCAATCATCACGAATTGGAGTGGTACTGAAGATGTGGGCCTCACACTGAAAGAAAGGCGGTAAAGAAGTACATGAACTGAGCACCAGTATTTGCCGCTACTTCCTGGGCATGACATAACATGACCCACCTCATCAGGTTCCTCTCTCATCCTTTCTGTGTAGACTTTATTCCTACAAATCACAGACCAAAATAAACCTTTCCTCCCTGGAGTTGCTTTTGACAGATTTTGTCACAGCAAGGAGAAAAGTAATACAGGGCAACCTTCTAAAAAGCCCACTGACTCACTTAAGATGACAATGATGGGCCATTTAGTCCTGTACTGCCAGCCACAAGTTTCTGCACTGATGCTTTCTGCTCTAGTGCTGTCCAAAATAACAGTCTAGCCATAAGTGGCTTTCACACCCATGACATGTGACCAGTGTGACTGAGGGACAGGACCTTTGGCCTTTTATTCCATTTAAATTAATGTGTTTGAATGGTTCCCATGTCCACCAGCACAGACATAGTAATTAAAAAATATGAAGTCCACAAAACTGGACTGCTGCCTGGACGTGGACGAACTCCAGTGATATATTCCTGCTATGGGCTCTACAGTCTATAAACCTGCCACCTACTTCCCCTGTATTTTAAGGGAAATTAGGAAACAGAAATCGGTAATGGAAAATGGATTTATTTGCAGTTTGGCCAAACTAGGGTGGTTCTAATTTCTTACCTTCTGTACCTGTGGCCATATAAAAATTCATAGAAAACCATCAGCACAGGGCTAGAAGAGATGTAAATTTAAATGTGAGACAGGCTAACCAGTCCTTTCCATGTCAGAGGGGATCTGGACCCTAGGTTGTCTCTTTCCTCCATTACAGAAATAGCTTTTATTCAGGTCTAGGCTGAGGGAAATGAAATGTTAAAGAGCCTATATTTTCAAAGAGAAAAGAATCAGATTTGTCGGGTATAAGATTCCCATCCATTCCTAGCATGATGGACAGTTGTCCCTGGGTCCATTCCTTTGGTGAGTATAGGGTGGAAGCTTTTCATCTCCTTTCTTTGGAGGTCAGTTTTAAGTTTTGTATATTGTGTTTCTGGTAAACATATGAATTTTGCAAGTGAACAGAGCTGATTGTCTGATAGCCAGCCAAGGTAGAGGCACAGTGTTTCTCTTTATAACATCTCTCCTGCCAAGGCTTCACCTTGGAATCATGGCTATATTCCAGCAAGTGAGGGACAGTGAGTCAACAGTCCTCTCCTCAATAGTTCTGCTCATTGATCCATCCCAAGACTGCTTACAAAGAAACACCATTCCCTCACGTAAAGTTGTAAGGAATAGAGACAGTAGCCATAGTGCGCAACCAAACACACATCACATGGATATGGGTGCTGTCATGAACAAAGTCCACTCTTCCTTTCACATCTTCAGGCAACTGTTGGATGTCACTGCACTGCTGTGTAGGGCCACCAGTTCCCCCAGCATGACTAGAGACTCAGAACACCTTCCTAAAACACAGGGCCTACCAGGCTACATGCTTGCCTCCATCTTGATTTGCATATCCCACTAAGGAGGAGGACACTGTGCCATAGCAGATGGATCTGGATCATGAAGTCAAAAATGTAGAACACCTACCACTGTACAGGAAGGACACTGCTCAGGGTCAGCACCAGCTTTAACCCCATGAAATTACCCTTGAACTGAGATCTGCCAGCTTTGCTCCCCTCATGCTTGCCCACTGGCATCTAAGCTTCAGGCTGAACTCTTACGTAGCCTCTTCCCCTGACTCAGTCAGGTCTGTGAGCCTCTTCTGCATTGCCCATGTAGGCTAAAGGCTAGGGTCTGGCTGCTGTCTCTTTCCTCATCCACCTTGCTCCAAACCACTTCCTCTTGACTCTGCCCTGGGAAGACTAGCAGTGTTCTCTTCTCTGGGTCCCCAGGACAGATGGTCCTGCCAGGGCATGCAAGACACATCCATCTTCAGTATGGCTGCATCAGAGATGCCCAAATTGGAGGCTACCTACATTGGACTCACCCAAACTGGGGCCAGCAAACCTGCTGCTTGATTTCCTTACAGGTCTGTCTACTGCATGGCCATAGGAGCCATTGCCAAAAACAAATCCTGGCTATATTTCTCCAGTTGAAGAAAAAGCAAGATGTCATGTGTGGTTGTTTTATGCCCATGACCTTGAAGATCTTCCCAAACCCTCCCTCCTTCATCTTTCCATAGCCCCTCTCTGAGCCGTGTTCATCATTATTCCTGTCCAGACTCCAGAAAACTGAAGGCTCAGCAGCAGCAGCTGAAGAGGGCCTTGTTTACAGGGCCAGTGCAAGGTGAAAGCAAGTGCACAGGACCAACTTTAAAACCAACAAGGAGAGCAGCAAACAGCTACTGGGAATTGGCCCTTAGTGAGTTCAGGCTAAATGCTGACACCATAATTCATCTTGTTTGGCTTTCACAACAATATGGGGACAGTAGTACTACTGCCTGTATTTCCCAGATGAACACACTGAGGCACTGAGAAGCCATGGGGCTAACCTAAGGCCTCGGTGTTGTCACTGATGAGAACCAGGCTCCACCACCAGCTCTGGGAGTCCATAGTGTATAACTCTGGGACCCAAGCCATGGCTCTCATTCTGCTGATCTTCAGGCTAGGGTCCACTGACTTAGGAAAGGATGGAAATCAAGAACATGAAGAACACAGGGACTGGCACTCCTGTGGTGCAAATCAGCCAGGACAACTCAGCACCCCCAGGACTTCAAAAAGCTTGGTTTTCAGGAGGTGTAACCGATTCAAGCATCTCTCTCCTTTATGTGATATCTACTCCCTTTTGCACTGACTCATTCTGTCTAACCTCCAGTGTCCCCAAGATATCCCCATGACCACACAGTTGGCCACATTCCTGCATCTTAGCGTGCAGCGCCCAAGCACAGGCTTGGCAACAGTAAGGCTAAAAGGAGATACACATCAGAAGTTCACTGAGACCCACAGATCTGTGGGTGACCACCCTGGGGAGGAGGCTGGGAATCAACAACAGTGTTCCCCAGAGGGTAGCCACAGCAACCCTGGTCACAAGAGGGGTTTTATGCCTCCTGTGAGTTTTATGAGGCGCACACAGCTCTTTTATGGACTCGGGCATTAATTATGCTCATCAGAGGATGGAGTACTCCAGTGGAGGGAAGGTTATTCACCCGCGGGCTTGCTCAGCCCATATACATTACCCATAAAACTTCAAAGAAGTAATTAGAACGGATCCCCTCTTGGCTTGCTTTATTATTTGATAGTTGATGAGGTAAAATACTAAGGTCATAATATAAGTTTAAGCAACAGAAAAGAACAGGAAGCTAAGGCCTGAACACAGCATCAGTGTGAAGCAATGGTGTATAAAATTCCACATATACAGACACTTGAAAAAATGAGGAATATTTTTTACTTAAATCTCAAAATCTATAGCAGATGATAACACAGACTTGGGCTAAACTTCTGCCTTTCTATGTAACTTTCATGGGTTCCATTCATTCTGAAACAAGGTACTTCCTATTATTATGCTGTTGGATGCTCCCAGTCTCTTGGTATTTATCTCCACACAGTATTTTCCCTGGCTTCAAAATAAAGCTGGTGAACTGTCTCAGTTACTTTTTTGTTGCCATGATTTTATATATATATATATGTATATATATATATATATATACATATATATATACATATATATATACATACATACATACATACATACATACATACATACATAATGGCAAAGCAACTTAAGGGGAAAAGGGTTGACTCTGGCTCACAGCTCAAGGGTGCCCATCATAGGGAAGGGAGCCTCAAGGCAGCAGAAGATTGGTTACTTTATATTCACAATTGGAAAGGAGAAGCAATGAATTCTTAGACTCACTTCAATTTCTTATTTCTCCATTTTACATAGACCAAGATCCGGAACCGAGGGAATAGTCCTGTGTGCAGTGATGTTGGGTCTTTCCACATCAAGGTAGTCGCCCATAGGCATATGTGGAGACCAAACAGTCCCTCACGGGTATGCATAGAGGATTGTCTCCTCAGTAATTTCAGAGTCTGTCAAGCTGATGCCACAAATTATCCCATGTGTGTTATTTGAACTCTTATACTCTCGTTCTGAGTGTAAGAAAAAGCATCAGCTCATGACCCCCAAGACCAAGTTCTCAGCACAAAGGAGATTTATTTGTCCCAGAGGGACAGAGGGCAGGGAATAAGAGACAAAGACAGGAGATAGGGGAGAAGGGAGAGGGAGAAGGGAACAAGGGAGAGGGGATGGGTATTTGCCCCAGAGGGACAAAGGACTGCCTCTGGGTGGAGAGCAGACAGATATGGCCTATATAAAAAAAGAGCAGTTTATAAACATAAAGGGGAAAACCCCATGTTAGGATGAGGTGTTTAATTTTAATTAGGTATGTTAATTAGGTGAGCCAAAGGGGGCTTTTGATTGCTGTACTTCAAACTCTGATACTTGGACCTTCATGGGAGGAGGAAATGGCCAAATAATGAAATAGACCTTGGGGGCTAGCTTTAGGAATGTAATATAATGGCTTTTAGCAAGGCAAAGGGAATAGGGGAGAAGGGCAAGGCCTCACAGAGCCACATACTCAGGTGGGCAAACGTCCCTTCATGGAGGGCCATTTCCAAGATTTTCTATAGGAAAAGAAGCTTCACTCTGTGGTCTTGCTGGGGATAAAATCAAACACTCATGAGACAGGCTGTTTGGGTCACAGGAATTCAAAGGCATGGCTACCCTGCCTGCGTGCTGGTCTGTTAACCCACTGACCATCCACTGACATTTGAGAAGCAGTAGATCTACAAGACTTCTTAGATACTGCAGAGCAAAGGCTAACCATTTTCTCTTTTTCCTTTCCCAAATCCCAAGAAGAATAAGGACCATGACAAATGTTGGGACTAGACTGGATGCCGTAGGACCGTGTAGATCACAGAGACACAGATGTCAGGTTCAGGGGTACAGAGGGCTCTTGTGAAAGACAGCCAAGTCCAATGTCACCAGTGGCCTAGGGTGATCTGAAAGCAGAAGCTTGCAGTACAGTGTGATTGGGGCAGTTCAGGAGGCATACCACCAGATTCAAATAACCCACCCTGCCCACAAGAAAGATAGATTTACTTTCTAGGAAGAATAAATCAAACATGAAGCCCACCTGAAACTGGAAGTGGAAGAAAGTACTGAAAACAAGGGAAGAGAATAGACTCTTAAGTCCACACATATTCAGTCAGAGTCCTCCATTTGGAACACAGGGAACATTAACATCTATGTCCAATTTACACCACATTTAGAATTTTGCCTTCCTTAAAGTTGTAGTTTTCTGTAGCAAATTCCCTCAAATTGAAACATTCTAGCCCCTAAAGAAGCTCAGGAAGACCTCAAGACTCAGGAAGTAAATAAAACTTACAAGGTTAAGGAAGTAAACAGCTCACATCTCAGGAAGTTCCTGAAATTTATAAGGTTCACTAGCCTCTCCTCCCCTCTCAAGATTATATAAGTAGTAATAACTGAGGAAGAGAGATCTCCAGACAATCAAACCAACTACAAGGCTTGAAGGGAATTGTGGCTATGTAGTTTTTCTGAGCCGTCACCTTTGCTGGGGCTTTTCCACAATGCAGCTGCCTTTGAGTCAACCTTGTGCTCATAAATAACCCCTTACCCACAGTCCTGTAAGTGACCCTGTAATGCCCAGTTCAAAAACCATAAGACAAGCCAGGAAGACTCCAACTCAAAAGGATCTTTAATTGGGGGTACAAACCATGGCAAGGTCCATCACATGTTCTCCATGCAGGAAGTCTGTGAATGGCCCCAAACCTGGAAAGCTTGAGACCCTTAAGGGTGAGGCAAGGGAGGGGGTGGGAAGTTAGGGAGGTGCATGTAACATAAAGAATCACATTTGGCCTTGTAAGATGAACTCAGGGAGTCCTCTGGTAACCTTGTCCTCAGGAGGCAAAAGAAACTCCCAGTTAACAAATAAGTCCTTTTGAGAGTTCCTTGTTATCTATGGCTCTGTCCAGATGGTCACTCAAGGCATCTGAGGGAGGGAAAGCTAGGTTTTCAGGCTTCCTTTGTTATTTTATTTTTATGAGCTTGTTACAGCACTTGGACAGGCCAGGATGAGAGACTGGGGTTTTTGTTCTTTCAACTCCATGTTAAGTTTCCTTTCTGTGAGTATTATAAACACTCGGACCAGAAGTAACTTAGGGAGGAAAGGGTTGATTTGACTTGCACTTCCAAGTCACAGTCCATCACTAAGGGAAGTCAAGGCAGGAATCTGGAGGAAGGAAACATGGAGGAAATCTACATCTCTGTGTCTGTGTCTATGTCTCTATCTCTATCTCTGTCTCTGTCTCTATCTTTATCTCTGACTTGCTCAGGCTCATGCTCAGCTAGCGTCTAAGACAGCCCAGGAACACCTGCCCAAAGAATGGTGCCACCCATGGTGGGCTGGGTCCTCCTACACCTGTTAAGACAATCCCTTCACAGACATGTTCACAGTCCAACCTGATAAAGAGAAATATTCAACTGAGACTCTATTCTAGGCAATGATAGGCTATGAGAAGTTGATAGTTAATACCATGACACCTTAATAATGTCATTGTTTCACTATGCTAGACTCCTGTGAATTGTTACTTTCATCTGTCACTGGTGCCCTATCTAGGATGAATAGATGTTTGTTTACACCTTCTCAGGAAAAGTCACAAAACACATATGTAGAAGCACTGTCCCGTAGTATGACCCTGAGTAAGGTGGAAACTTTAAGGAGGTAATTATGGTTAAACAAGTCCATAGGGCAGAGCCTTGACTCAATAGTAAGCTATCAACATAAAATTCTTTTTTCTTCTTTTTTATTATGTTTATTTATTACATCAAGTTACATCTCCATCATAGTGCCCTCTTTCCACCCCTTCCAATTCCACACTCCCACCCTTTCCTCCCTCTCCCACCCATCCCATTCCTCCAATGTGGAGTGTTCTGACAAATCACCCCTCTCAGTACAACAGTAATATGAGGGCTAAGGGTTTTCTCTTGCACTGGGGGCCTACATGGTAGCACCCCTAGGGCAAAGTGTCCCCTTGATAGGTAACAAAGTCTATGTTTCTGATCTTTTTGGTGTGTTGGTTGTAGGATAGTTATCCTGTACTATATGACTAAAATCCAATTATAAGTGAATTAATGCCATGTGCATCTTTCTGAGTCTGGGTTAGCTCACTCAGGATGAGCTTTTCTTGATCCAACCATTTGGCTTTGAATTGCATGATTTCCTTGTTTCTGATAGCTGAGTAGTATTCCATTGTGTAAATGTACCACAATTTTTTTTAAGCATTCATCAGTTGAGGGGCATCTGGGTTGTTTCCAGTTTCTAGCAATTACAAATAAGGCTGCTATGAAACATAGATGAAGACATGTCCTTGTGGTTTGGTGAGGAATCATTTGGGTGGATACCCAGAAGTGGTATGGCTGGGTCTCAAAGTAGGGCTATTCCAAGTTTTCTAAGACATTGCCAGACTGACCTCCATAGTGGTTGCACAAGCCTGCACTCCCACCACCAATGGAGGAGTGTTCCCCTTTCTCCACATCCTCGCCAGCATGTGCTGTCATTTGACCTTTTGATCTTAGCCATTCTGACAGGTGTGAGATGGAATCTCAGAATTGAAACAACACCCTTCACAATAGTCACAAACAATATAAAATACCTGGGGGTAACTCTAACCAAGCAAGTGAAAGACCTGTACAACAAGAACTTCAAGTCCTTGAAGAAAGAAATTGAAGAGGACATCAGAAGATGGAAAGATCTCCCATGCTCATGGATAGGTAGGATCAACACAATAAAAATGGCTATCCTACCAAAAGCAATATATAGATTCAATGCAATTCCTATCAAAATACCAACACAATTCTTTATAGACCTGGAAAAAACAACTCTCAACTTCATATGGAATAACAAAAGACCCAGAATAGCTAAATCAATCCTGTACAATAAAAAAAAAAAACATCTGGAGGCATCACCATCCCAGATTTCAAGCTAGCCTACAGAGCAATAGTAATAAAAACAGCATGGTACTGGTATAGAAACCGACCAGTGGATCAATGGAATCGAATTGAAGACCCAGAAATGAACCCACACACCTATGGTCACTTAATTTTTGACAAAGGAGCCAAAACTATACGATGGAAAAAGGACAGCATCTTCAACAAATGGTGCTGGTCTAACTGGATTTCAACATGTAAAAGAATGAAATTAGACCAATGCTTATCACCTTGCACAAAACTTAAGTCCAAGTGGATCAAAGACCTTAACATAAAGCCGGCCACACTAAATCTAATAGAAGACAAAGTGGGAAAAAGCCTCGCACTCATTGACACAGGTGACAACTTCCTGAACAGAACACCAATAGCTCAGGATCTAAGACCAACAGTCAGCATAATATTCTACTTCACTCCGGGAGCATGCATGCTGTTCAAGAGCTGCATGGGATGAGAATTCCCTAGCCTCATGAAGTCCCCTGAGGTACTGATTCAGGGTGACACTGGGCACTCAGCACCCTTTGCTCATCTAAACCAAGGAACTTAGTGCCACATCATTAAGGTACCAGTGTGACTAGAAAACAGCAAATACTTGATCAAAGCACCACACAAAACATCATTATCAGAACCAGAGGGAGCCAGAGGAAAGCAGGTACTAACTCTACTCCCCTGTCTCATATCGCATCTGACCATTATCTTAAACCAGTCTTTTGTGCTCCTTATCTTCATAAGAGTAGCTTTTATCTCTGCAAACTTTGGAACATGGAGTTTGCATTATCATTCACAGTGTTAGAATTCCATGTTGTTAAACTGTGCTTGAAGAAAAATCCAGCTGGTTATAAATATATAAATATATATATGTATATGTAAATATATGGTGATAAAAGAAAAATAACAAAAAAAAAAGTCTACTCTAGATTCTGAGGATTAAACTCATAATATTTGGTAACACTAAGCCTCATGTCCACCCAGTTCCTAAAACCACAAGCAGTCCTCACTCAGGGATGTCCCTAAAACCACAAGCAGTCCTCACTCAGGGATGTCCCAAAATGTTCCCAATTACAGCACTGTGGAATTCTACATAATACCATGCATGCCAAGTGCTGTAGGAGGGCAACTATGGTGATTTGAATAAGAATGGCCCCTACAGACTCATGTGTTTGAATGCTTGGCTCTCAGGGAGTGGCACTATTGGGAAGTGTGGCCTGGATAGCCTTGGAGACCATAAAGTGTTGGAGATCCCAGAGCCATGGGACACCTGCCAAGGAGAGCTGGTAACAGGGAGTGGAACCAGATAAGAGAAAGAAGTGTGTTGCAATCAACAAAGCTGAAAGGATTTGGAGATCTGGAGAGCACTTTAACATCAAATATGGAGACATGGAGTTTAGAGTTTGCCCAGCTAGCTTTTGGTCCAATCTTTCCTCACTATGCTCCCTTTCCACCCTTTTGGAATGGTAATGTATGTCCTATGCCATTATATGTAGGAAGTATGTGATCTGCTTTTTAATTTTGATTTTTACAGTGTTACAGTTAAGAGATAGCATGAGTCTCAGAAGAGACTTTGAACTTTGGACTTTTAAACAATGCTAATATTGTAATAGACTGTGGGGACTTTTCAAGTTGGACTGAATACATTTCTGCATTGTGGTATGCTTACAAGCCTATGGGGGCCAGGGAGTAGAATGTGGTGATTTGAATAGGAATGGCCTCCATAGATTCATGTGTTTGAATGCCAGGCCCATAGGGAGTGACACTATTAGGAAATCTGGCCTTATTGGAGTAGGTATGGCTTTTTAGGAGGAAGTGTGTCATTGCTTAAGGTGGGCCTTAAGCTTTCAGATGCTCAAGCCACAGAAAGTATGGTATTCACTTCCTGATGCCTGTGGATCTAGATGTAGAACTCTTAGTTGCCTCTCCAGCACCATGTCTACCATGCTTCCTGCCATGATGATAATGGACTAAACCTCTTAACTGTAAAATAGCCCCAATTAAATGTTTTCCTTTATGAGAGTTGCCATGGCCATGGTGTCTCTTCACAGCAATAAAACTCTAAAACAGTAACCCTTATGTATTCTGTGATATGATGGGGGTGGGGGGTCCCCACTTTGTATGTTCAGTAGAAATGTAGCAGCTACAGTAGAAATGGATAGGCTCTACTTGAAACATACTAAAAGCCCCAAAACTCATGAGGAAAGGAAATACTACAAGGCCAGTGTCAAGTTCCTGACAATGATAAGTTCAATGCCATAAAGTAATGGAGGCCTCTAAAGCCCAAGGAAACTGGAATGAGTCCATGTTTGCTGTTCCCAGGCTTGTCCTGCTTCTTTGACTGGTCATGCATCTACAGTTGCTACTGGAGCTGAGTTGCAATCTCACAGTTCCCCACTAGGTGTTGCCATTCAAGACATCCAAATTCCTTAATTTAAAGAGACTATATATAACATATTCACCCCAATTTACTGGTCTCTAAGCTAGATGTTTATTTATTTAGTGTAATGGATTAGTTCCCTGACCACCAGGAGTCACATCCATCTACCGTCCAGAACGTGACCATTCTCATTTTGAAATATGCCCACTGCAGATGTAATTTGGTCACGCTGAGCAAAGATGGGCCCTGCATCCATGTCTGCTGTTCTCATTAGAATGTGCAAAGGGAAAAGTCATGTGAAGATGGGGGCAGAGATGGCAGTGGTGGTGCCAATGCCCAGGAGCACCAGAGGCCATCAGGAAGCTTGTCAAGACTAGGAATGGCTATCCCTGGAGTCATACAAGGGATGAAACCTTGACTCTGGAATAACAGCTGATGGAACTATGAGACAACGAACAGTGCTGGGACTCTGTGAAATTTCCCAGAAACCCACATTAATCAATCAACCCATTAATTACTTCTTCGACATGGGAATTTCCAAGGCTGGACACTTTAGGAGCAGATGACAAGCGAGTCTGTGCCTCATGGTTGAGACAGCTCAGACTTGAAAGCAAGGCATATTTAATCCTCCAGGCACAGGATCTGCCCTTGCAGCCCATGACCCCAGCATCCACCCATCCTGCATGTCTGAAAGGGCATGACTCAAAGCTGTCACTCAAGAATTCCCTACACGACTGAGAACATTTACAAGAAAAAATATTTTACCAAATATTTTATTCTTCAGGAAGAGATTTAGGTTTTCACCTGTCAAAATTCTTTCCTTTGGGCTTCATTATACATTTCTCTGCCTCATTTGAAGACTCACAGAACATGGTTTAAAATGACCCTATTTCCCCTCTAAAATCTATGTGGCTACATCAAAGTTAAAAATACTTTTCAAAAACTCTTATTGCTTTTTTGTGTTTTGTCTGCTTTATTAATAATGTGTCAGGCATGTACATGACTTCATTTACAGCTTGTTTTTTTTTTTTCTAGCTTGAATAGTTTCAAAGCGTCATGACAACTTTTAAGCTTAGCACACAACAGAGCTTGACACGGTAGCTTAGATAAAATCCGTGCATTTGGTGACCACCATTTCCACAGCGGTCACTACTGGCTCACCAGTTCCATGTGTGTAGACACACACATGGTACAAGAAAAGACTTCCATGCATCTCACTGTAGAGTCCTCAGTAAGAAAACACTGGAACTCACGAGAGTCAGGTAAAGCATAAGGGTACGGGTACTTTTGGATCTGCCATTCATAGATGGTAGCCATGATAAGACATCTGGCCTTTCTGAGATTCATTCCTTGTGTAGAAAAGCAGAGATGTTACCACATCTGAGAATGTGATGCCAGCACCAAGCAGAGGCTCTGAAAAGGTGAGGCCCAGCCCCATTTTCTTTCCATGGTACACACCATCCAAATGCTTCCTTTGTCTAGAAAAAAGCTACAGACTATTTATCCTTCAGGGAGAAGCAGAGTAATGTCACCAAATAGTTCCTGCTGTGGCCACACATGGGGTGGGGGTGAGGGACTCATGTTATTTCATTTGAAATATAATATAAGATGGGAAAAATTCTCACCGTTGGATATAATTTGAATTTCTAAGGATAAACTATTGTATGTAATATTTTCTGTTTATTCTTAATAATTCCATACATGTATTTCAATCATACCCATACCTACTCTCGCCTCCAACTTCATGGATTCTTCTTTTTTATAAACTAACCCAATTCTGGGCAGTGCTAGTGGATGGTCCACACCACATGCACATGGGTGTGGACCATCCACTAGGGTACAGGCAGCCTGACGGAGGTGATATAATCAAATAAAAATGACTCTTTTGGCACACATTCCTGTCAGGGAATCAGTAGCAACACCTATCAGGACCCCAGAAGGATTCCTTCCAGGTGGCACATACCAACCACATTCCCCTAAGAACCAGGGAGGAAACAGAAACTAAGGAACAAAGTACCTACCCAACAAAGACAAGACCAGATATCAGCACCTAGAATTATAATCTCTACAATCCCAGATGCCTAGACACTAGCATAAAAACAAAAATCACTAACATCCAGAACAACATGTCTCCATAGAACCCAGCAACCTTACCACAACAAGCCCTAAATAGCCCAACATAACCGAAGAAGAATAAAAAGACTTTAACACAGCATATTTGAAGATAATGGAGGTCCTTAAAGAGGAAATTATTAAATTCCTTAAAGACAACTGTGAAAACATAAACAAATAATGGAAGGAAATGAATATAACTGTTCAAGACCTGAAAGTGGAAATAGAATTAATAAAGAAAACAGAAACTGAGGGAATTCTAGAAATAAAAAATTTAGGAACTTAAATAGAAAC
This sequence comes from Lophiomys imhausi, assembly GCA_907164525.1. NCBI lineage: Eukaryota > Metazoa > Chordata > Mammalia > Rodentia > Muridae > Lophiomys > Lophiomys imhausi. The sequence continues at coordinate 1,285,336 of CAJQZJ010004755.1, forward strand.
AACAGAGGCAAGCTTCACCAACAGAATATAAAAGATGGAACAGAAAATCTCAGGCATTGAAGATAAGATATAAGAAATGAATACCTCAGTCAAAGAAAATGTTAAATCTAAAAATATCCTAGCACAAAACATCCAGGAAATCTGGGGCACTATGAAAACACCAAAACTAAGAGTAATGGAATAGAGGAAGGAGTAGAAACCTAGGTCAAAGGCACAGAAAATATTTTCAGCAAAATCATGGAAGAAATGTTTCCTAACCTAAAGAAGGCGATGTCTACGAAGGTATGAGAAGCATACAGACCACCAAATAGACAGGAACAGAAAAAGAAAACCCCCTTTACACATAATAATCAAAACACTAAATGTACAGAACAAGAAAGAATATTAAAAGCTGAAAGGGAAAATGACCAAGAAACACATAAAGGTGACCTATTAGAATTATCGTGACTTCTCAATGGAGACTTTAAAAGCACAGACGTGCTACAGACCCTAAGAGACCACTATGCCCAACAAAACTTTCTTTTAATCTTCATAGATAGAGAAAATAATACATCCCATAATAAAACCAAATTTAAGCATTATCTAGCTACAAATCCAGCCCTACAGAGGTGCTGGAAGAAAAACTCCAACTTAAAGAGGTTAAGTACATTCAAGAAGACACAGGGAATAAATGGTTCTAGACACAAAAGAAAAAAGCACACATGTGCATGCACACACACGCACACACTCACACATACCACCACCAACAACAACAACAACAAATAAAAAGAATCATCAACAATCATTGGTCATTGATATCTCTCAACATTAATGGCCTCAGTTCCCCCAATAAAAAGACACATACTAATAGAACAAATATGAAAACAAGATCCATGTTTCTGCTTTATCAAGAAACACAACTTAACATCAAGGATAGACATCACCTTAGGGTAAAGGGTGGTAAAAAGATATACCAAGCAAACAGACTTAAGAAGCAAACTGATGAAACCATTGTAATATCTGACAAAATATAGTTCAAACCAAAGCTAATCAGAAGAAATAGGAAAGCTGCTACATACCATCAGAGGAAAAATCCACCAGTAAGGCATTTCAATTCTTAACATCTTCACTCCAAACAAAAAGGTGCTCGAATCTGCAAAAGAAACTCCACTACAGTTTAAATCACATATTGACCCACACACACTGAGAGTGAGAGACTTATATTCCGCTCTTGCCAATACACATCTAGACAAAAAGTACACAGATAAATACTGGAGCTAACACATGTTATGAAGCAAATGGACCTAACAGATATTTACAGAACATTTCACCCAAACACAAAAGAATATATCTTCTTCTCAGCACCTCATAGGACTTTCTCCAGAATTGACCACATACTCAGACATGAAACAAGGCTCAACAGATACAAGAAAATTGAAATAACACCCTGAATCTTAGCTGACCACCACAGTTTAAAGTTGAATATCAACAACAACAGAAACATCAGAAAGATTACAAACTCATGGAAACTGAACAACTCCCTACTGAGTAAGAAATGGATCAAGGCAGAAATTAAAGACTTTCTAGAATGGAATAAGATAAATACACAACATATATGAGAAACTCATGATACATAATGAAAGTAGTTCAAAGAGGCAAGTTCACAGTACTAAACACATACATAAAATAAATAAGCGAATAAATTTTTTTAACTGGAGAAATCTCATACTAGAAAATTAACAGCATGTCTGAAAGCTCTAGAAAAGAAGGAGAAAGAGGAAGGAGAAAGAGAAATCATACCCAAAATGAGTAGAAGTCAAGAAAGAATCAAACACGGGGCTGAACTCAATAAAATAGAAACAAGCAAACAAACAAAAACCAATCAAAGAATCAATGAACCAAACATTGATTCTTTGGGAAAATCAACAAGATAGACAAATTCTTATCCAAACTAACTAAAAGGCAGAGAAACAATGTTCAAATTAACAAAATTAGACATGAAAATGGGGACATAAGAGACACAGAGGAAATACAATCATAAGGACATATTTTAAAAACCTGTATTCCACCAAATTGGAAAATCTTTTTTCAATGGCTGGGTCTTGAGGTAGAGCTATTCCAAGTTTTCTAACATATAGCCAGGCTAATTTCCATAGTTGTTGTACAAGGTTGCATTCCCACCAGCAATGTGGGAGTGTTCCCCTTTCTCCACAACCTCACCGACATACACTGTCTTTTGAGTTTTTGATCTTAGCCATTCTGACAGGAGTGAGATTTTTTCCCAATTGGTAGGCTGCCGTTTTGTTGGAATGACGGTGTCTTTTGCCTTACAGAAGCTTTTCAATTTCATGAGGTCCCATTTATTGATTGTTGGTCTTAGTTTCTGAGCTGTTGGTGTTCTGTTCAGAAAGTTGTCACCTGTGCCGATGAGTTCAAGGGTTTTCCCCACTTTCACTTCTAATAGATTTAGTGTGTCAGGCCTTATGTTAAGGTCTTTGATCCACTTGGCCTTAAGTTTTGTACAAGGTGGTAAGTATGGGTCTAATTTCATTCTTTTACATGTGGACATCCAGTTGGACCAGCACCATTTGTTGAAGATGCTGTCCTGAATCCCTAAAGGCTGAGAGACACTTGAAGAAATGCTTAGCACCCTTAATCATCAGAGAAATGCAACTCAAGACGACTCTGAGATTCCATCTAACACCTGTCAGAATGGCTAAGATCAAAAGATCAAATGACAGCACATGCTGGTGAGGGTGTGGAGAAAGGCGAACTCTCCTCCATTGCTGGTGGGAGTGCAGACTTGTCCAACCACTATGGAGGTCAGTCTGGGGATATCTTAGAAAACTTGGATTAGCTCTGCCTCAGGACCCAGCCATACCACTTCTGGATATACATCCAAATGATTCCTCACCAAACCACAAGGATGTTTTCTCATCTATGTTCATAGCAGCCTTATTTGTAATAGCTAGAAACTAGAAACAACCCAGATGTCCCTCAACCGAGGAATGGATTAAAAAAAAAAAACTGTGTTACATCTACACAATGGAATACTACTCAGCCATCAGAAACAAGGAAATCATGCAATTTGCAGCCGAATGGATAGAACTAGAGAAGCTCATCCTGAGTGAGCTAACCCAGACTCAGAAGGATGCACATGGCATCTATTCACTTATAATCGGATTTTAGCCATATAGTACAGGATAACTATACTATAGCCAATGCACCAAAGGGAACAGGAACATAGATTTTATTACCCATCAATGAGACACTTTGCCCTAGTGGTGCTGCCTTGTAGACCCCCAGTGTATGAGGAGGCTCTTGGCCCTCATGTGACTGCTGAACTGGGGTGGGGGACTGTTATGTAGGGACACTCCACTCCAGAGGAGTGGGATGGAAGGGATGGGGGTAGAGGGTGGGAGGGTGGGACTGGGAGGGCTGGAAAGAAGACACTGAGATGGAGATGTAACCTGAAGTAATAAATATTTTTTTAAAAATTATGGGCCATGCATTTGCTGTTGTTCCAGGTAGCTCTAATTAGCAGGGAAAGATACATAATTGCCAATGTGGAGCCATCCAAGGCATGATGGTTGAAAACAGAAGAAGCAGAACAGAATGTGTTTGTCCACTCATGTGCACACATAAACAGATGACTTTGTCTTTATTGGGAGGTGTGAGGCAGATAGATTCTCATGCAGCCTGGGATGACCTTGAAGATGCTATATGACCTTGAACTTCTGACCCTCCTGCATCCTGGTTTTTGTGGTGCTGGCAATTGAGCCCAGGGATTTATACATGCTAAGAAAGCACTCCACCAACTGAACCATATCCCCAGGCTTCAACATGCATTCATATGACACCATTTATGTGGAATGGCATCCAAGGCACCAGTGTCTGTGCTGTCCCTGGGGCAGATGTTAAGAATGGGCATGTCCAAGGAAATGACCAGGAGAGTGGCTGTCATAATATCTGTGCTGCATTCTCACACCACGTCCCAGAGAAGGGGTTCCCTGATCAGCATGGTTGCTTACAGCAAGCCCTGTGCTAAGGACAGCCACGCACGGGGCACACCCCACCTGGTGACTTCCACAGCAGAGCCTTTCCTCCAATACCAGGGCTCCATCAGCATTTCCACTGACATTCCCAACATAAGAGGATGACTGCTATGTACAACAATGTTGCCACCTTTGCCAGCTAGAACCAGGCACCACAGGTGTAGGTCGGTCACGAGTAGGTATGCAGCTCAGAAGATCAATGCAGACCTGGCTCAACCACCCCTGTCCACTAGAGCGGTGGTTCTCAACCTGTAGGTCAGGACTCCTTTATGGGCCAAATGACCCTTTCACAGGGGTCATCTAAAACCATCGGAAAACATAGATATTTACATTATGATTCATAACAGTAGCAAAATTACAGTTATAAAGTAACAACAAAAATAATTTTATGGTTGGAGGTCACCAAAACATGAGAAACTGAATTAAAGGGTGGCAGCATTAGGAAGGTTGAGAACCACTGTGGTAGAGGGAAGGACAGCAAGCCTTTCTGTGGAGGAATGCATACTTAGAGGAACCGTTCACCTGCCATCCAGACCCCAGTGGTTGATGACTGTAACTCTGTACTTTGAGGCAGTCTGGTCATTGTGAATCTGTCATTCCTAGTGCCTCTGTCTTTACAGAGTGTGGCTTCTCTTCATTAAAAAGGTGTGGGCTCAGCTTTGTCTCTTTGACAACTGCGTAGTTCATCCAGCTGTTAACTTAAAGACTGGTAGTTCAAGTCTAACCAGGGTTGGTTAAGATTTTTTAAAGGTCCTCTCTTCACCTGCACATTGCAGCAATGTCCTCCAGTGTGTACAAAGCTCAGGACCTGCCAGGACTCCTAATCCTTACCACTATTTTTTTTAACTTTTTATTGATTCTTTGTGAGTTTCACATCATACATCCAAAACCCACCTATTTCTCCATCCCTTTGTATCTGCCCTCCACCCTTGTAACCTCCCCCACAAAAGAAAGTAAAAACCAATAATCATAATCATAGTCATAATAATCATAGTCATAATAAACATTAAAAACATCTCATCAAGAAGCGGTAGTGTGTCACAGTGTGTCCATACATCTTTATTTGCAAACATTCATTCCAATGAGTCATTGGTCTGGTTCAAGTCCTCTGGCTTCTGCTATACTATCAATACTGGATCATTATCTTGACTCCTCTTGGATATCCTGTTGCTGCCCTGTGTCATGGAGATCCTGCAGCCTTGGATCTGCAGGACCAGCCCCTTCACATGCTCCAGCCGTTCATAGATAGAGTAGATGTTGGGGTGGGCCAACTCAAAGCCCTGAACCTGGGCCTGGGTGGAAGCTGAGTTGGTTGGCCCACCAGCTCTCCTCCACCCACAACACCAGAGCCAGCTCTACTGTGCTTCCCAGGCAAGGTACAGGAGCCCTGCTCTCCTGAGTGCTACAGCCAGTGAGGAACAGGGCCAGCTCTCCCACTCTTATGACCCCAGGGCCATCTCTCCCTCACCCACACCGCCACATGGCAGACAAGTGGTAGGTCATTCACACCTTTGTCATCAAAGCCAGGTCTATCGTGTGGCCCAGCCCTCACCACTACTTAATGCAACCATCAAAGTTGTCTGAAAACTGCTCCTTGGCCCAAGGCTCCTGACCTTCACTGTCCCTGTAGGTTCCAATCTGACCAAGGTAGATGAAAATGCAAAGCAGAGAAGGAGCAGCAGTCAGTCTGTCCCATTAGAAAACAACTTCAGCAAGGCTGCGGGCTCCACAAAGAAGGAGGAGGTAACCACTCCCAGCCCATGGCAGCCGGCAGCACAGGCTCCGGCAGGGTTCCCTCAATCTAGTCCTCCATCAATACCATCCCTGAGACGGTCACTAAAATCAACATTGCCCTTCATCAGCAGCCAGTCACAGCCCACAAGGCTTTGTGGGAAGTACATTTGACATGAAACACACAGCTCCAGGTCAGAAAATGCTCCTCCACTGGGCATAGCAAGCCCATGACACAGAAGAAAAGAAGACATAAACCGGTGTAGCCCAGCTCCATCCTAAACTCCTGCTGCCCCCAGGTGGAGAAGTCAGAGCTGGAGCACTCTGTAAGGCTGCACACAGTCCCCCTTCCCTTTCTGAGAACAGACAAGGGCTCCAAGGCCTGGAGCGGAGCAGAAAGATAGCTCCACAAAGAGTTAGCTTGAGTTCCTAAAGCCCGTCCTCACCCCAGGCAGCTCTGGAAGGCCCATAAGACCTCCTTTCCACCTCTCACCATTTGCTAAGTTGTTGCAAAGAAAATAAAAGTCTACCCAAGGGGATGTACCCTTCTGTGTGCTGGAGCTGCAGCTAGTGAGCAAGTCCTGCAGAGGTCAAAGAGGGGAGCCCAGGTGAGGGGAGTGCTCCAGACCAGGGTACACCCTAGGCCACAGCCACCAATGGTCAGGCCCCTTTCAAAAGGCAGTCTCCTCACATTCAAGGACAGGGAGTGAGAACCCAGTTTACTGGGGCAGTCATATACCTGTGTCTTCCCAAGAAGCACTTGGAATTTGAATAGTTCTGGAAAGTTCAGGCTGGCTTAAAAGCAAACTTGTTTACCATTTGTAAATCCCTGGGCAGTTCGCTTGGGAAGATAAGATACAGCTCTTGATGTTGCATGCAAGGCGAGACAAAGCACACAACTCAGGCTGCACAGGAAGCACGGGGCTTGCAGCGAGCAGGCGAAGTGACAGTTTATTAAAAAATATAGGCTATGCTGGGGAAAAGTAATATTGGATTTTACGATTATTTCATACTGGGAATTGTTACACAGTTCTGTGCCTGTTTATTATATAACTACAGATTGCAATAATACATTTTGTAGCTTGTAAAGTTCTGAACAAGCAATTTTTGCAAAGCTACGTTTAGTAGGTTAGTTTTTGTAAAAACAAAAAAATAGTGATAGGGGAATCTTACGTTAAGAAGAGAGAAAAGAAGCCTCTGGGAGAATGAAAACTACAGTGCTGTTTCTCATTATTTCTTCACTTTGGACACAGCCTGTTTGAATAGTGGCTGTCTGTTACATGCTTCAATCCGGCAGTTCTGCAATCCCATCAGTGGGTCACTGGCTGGAACTGGTCCTCCAAGGAGCTTAGCAAAACAAGCTTAACAAAGAGTCAATGACCAGCACTCCCACAAGACCATAAGACTGTGAGAGAGCCTTCTAATTTATTCACAAAAGTTCTTAAGCATTCCCCATAAATGGACACCAAAGTAGACTATATTTATGTGTATGTGTGTGTGTTTAAATGCACTGTGTTTATGTGTGTGCATTTATGTGCATGTAGAGGCTATATTGGATGTCTTCCTTTATTGCTCTCAATCTTATTATATTAATATTTGTTTTTATCTGTATGTGTATGCACCTTACATGTATGCGTACCACCTGCATGCAGGAGTCTGCAGAGATCAGAAGAAGCCATCAGATCCCCTGCAACTGGAATTACAAGTGTTTGTGGGCTGCTATGTGGGTGCTGGGAACCAAACCTGGATCCCTCATAAGAGCAGTAAGTGCTCTTTACCACCAAGCTGTAAATGCTGTTTTTATTTCCTCAGAAAAGGGGATGAGATGAGAATAGTACCCAAGCTTTACAAATGCATGGCTTGGACTGAGCCCAGAGCATTCTATCTTACTATCCCTAGGCCTGGAAGTTTCTAGTCTCCATACAGTCTAATCTTTTGTAGGCCCAGACCTTGAAAGCTTCAGCTTCCAGCCTCTATCTGCTAACCTTAACCTAGAATATTTTCAGCCTCTGAGACTTACTGGTTAGAATAAGCTCACCCTTCCTAGCTCTTTCTGAAGTTTGACTTGCTGGTTCAACTCAACTGTTCTGGCTCAAAATTCCTCTCCAAGCTGACTGATTCCAACTGGCTTCTCTCCACTTCTCCCTGAATTGCTGTGCTTTGGAAAACTGCCTCTGAACTCCATGAAATGAATGGCAAGAACTCCACTGCACTCAACTGAGCTGCCCCAAACTGTACTGTACTCCCAAACTCTACTGTACTGTCTCCATGAAAGCCCTACTATATTCTTGTGCTGTAGCCTCTTCCCCTATACTATACTGTCTCTATAATTCTCTCTGCATTGTGCTTAACTAGCCTCTGTCTTGTGAGAGTTGATCACATCCTATCTGTGATTCATTTTGTCCAATTTTTTCTTTGACTCATCACTTTGTTTGCCCCTCAGTTAGATGCCATTGTTTGGGATTAAAGGTGTGGATTAAAGACGTGTCTGCATTCCAGTCAGAAGGATTAAAGGTTTGTACTAAGGGTGTGTCTATATCCCAGCCAAAAGGATTAAAAACATGTACTAAGAGCATGTCTATATTGTAGCTAGATCACAAAGACCTAGGACTTTGGATGTGATCCCTTGCCATAGTAATCCTGTTGCTAGATTAAAATTCCTCTACAACAAGCCATCTCTCTAGCCCTACATTTTTTTTTTTTTGAGACAAGGTCTGTCACTGAGCCTAGAGCTCACCAATTGGCTAGATTGTCTGACCAGCAAGCTTTAGAGATCTGACTGGATATCCACAATTTTGCAGAATTCACAGAAAAGCAATACACCCACAATGCAAACTCACAGTTGGGATTATTTCTAGAAAGGTAGTTACATGGGCCATTAGGACCCAAAAGAGGCTGCCATTCAGTGACAGCCAATTCCCAGTCCTGATTTTAATCCATCTTTGTCTATGGCATTACCCAATTTAGAGGATCCACCTGGTCCTCTAAATGTAAAACAGAATCCCCATGACCATCCCCATCTTAGTACAAACAACACCCTGCCCCACTAATTCCTATTGTTGGAGCACCTAAGCCCCTTTATCTGAACTGACAGCATCAATAAACAAGATAAAAATCATATTAAATTTACCAGCAGAGAACATGGCTCTTATCTCAGAGTAGCCTGTTAGCTTCCTAACACTGTGGCCTCTAGCACAGCTGCATTTCCAGGAAATCTTTTCATAGGAAGTAACAATAAGTTGCTCTGTTGTACACAGACAGGACTATATCGGGTGGCATTTTGCTCTGAGTTTTCATAAAAAGCTCAGCCCATTTTATTGGAACACTTCTAAGGTGCATGAACTTAGATCGTGAGATGACATTCATTGCTGTTTGCTGCATCCGACTGTCGAAGTTCTTGTTCTAAACCACGACATTTCCTCTGCAGTGAACAAAGTGTCCGTTAAACCCAGGCAGCTCTAGATGAGACCAGAGAAAGCAGTCCCTTTATGAGTTGCTTTTGCTTTTACAGTACTAGGACACAGCCCAGGGTCTAACCTGAGAAGCCTCCACTGAAGAAGTGTCCTGACTACTTCAATTAATATGAGAAACCCACCCTGAGTGTGAATGGCACCTTCTGGTAGCAGCCCAGATAAAAGGGCCATGGTGGAAGGAAAACCATTTACCTTTTGCTCTCTTGCCCTTCCCTCTTGCCACGGAATTGATTAACCCTGCTGCTGACAATCACAGTTTCTTTGCTGATCTCAGAGCCAATGTTTCCAGGCTTCTGCCATTGACTAGGATCAGCAGCTATCCAGAATCTAGCAGGTGTTAGCTACAGAGGTACACAGCCCCGTGGACTAAGCAACTACTGGTCCTCAACCTCGCCAGTGTGAGACAGCTGTTGTTATTATTCTAACATAAGCTGGTCTAATAAATTATTTTATATGTGTGAGTATATTCATCCTGTTGGTTCTATTCCTCTCAAGAACTCTAATACAGGTTCTTTGGAGGCTTGAGAAAAATTAATATGAGGTTATAGTCGATCAAGTAGAGGGGACCCTAAACCCATGGAGTTATCATAAGGAAAAGTATATTTTAGGACACAGGCACCCAGAGGAAATGGTAGCATGGTGATGGAGGCAGACGTTAGAGTGAGTGGCGTAGCTTTAAGCCAATGAATGCCAACCATTGGCCAGAAACCAGGAAAAGGAAGGAAGTACCCTTCCCCAGTCCTTTGAGAGGGAATACTGACTTGTTAACATGATTTGGAGTCCTAAACTCCAAAATTTTGAGGAAACAGAGTTCTGATTTACCTAGCACAGTTCATGGCTGTGATTAGCAGCCACAAGAAGTTAACAGGTCCTCCACCCTGGGGCATCTGCTGCACTAAGCATATGCAGACATTTACAGGTATTTTCCAAACCATAAATGAAAGTAAATGAAACAAGACAAACATTTGCAACATGGCCAAGGGGAAAAGAGAAAGGGTCCGAGTCACCTGGTGCATAGGGGTGCCCCTACTTTCACATTTTGAATTTGGACATATACAATGCAAACATGAATCCATAAAAATCAAAAACAAACTGAGAGAAAAACTTAACAGTGGGTCAAGCTGACGGCCCCAGCATACAGAGAAACCTGCTGACACAGAGAAATTCTGAGATTCTGCTCCCTGCTCTGACATCAGCGTGGCGTGGCCTATGGCTAGAGAGAAACCTCACTTTACAGTTTCATTTTCAGTGATGATGCTGATGCCTGGGTGCCTTATTCCGTTACTCATTCCCCTGCCCTGGAAAAGGAGCTCACGTTCCTGCCCCAATGACAGCAGTTCCAGCTGCATGATCCTCAGGGTTCCTGAGAGTAAAAGGTCCCACTGTCATGAACTCAGGATTGGCCATGCAGAAAAAGTGCTGCATCTTGCATGAGGAAAGCCCCCAGGCCACATGTAAGGGCTTACTTTCCAGTACATTGGGATATGGAGCCTTTAAAAGATGGTAACTAAGCTAGGTGTGGTGGCACATGCCTTTAATCCCAGCACTCTGGAGGCAGAGGCAGGAAGATCTCTGTGAGTTTGAGGCCAGCTTGGTCTACAGATTGAGTCTATGACAGCCAAGGATGTTACACAGAGAAACCCTGTCTCAAAAAAAAAAAGATGGTCACTAACTAGAAAGAGTTGGTTCATTGGCGAAGCACCTCAGCTCTTTTCTCTCTCTCTCTTTTTAAGATCTATTTTGTATGTACGTGTTTGTGCTGTATGTGTGTATGTGTATATGTGGTTATATGTGTGGTGTGTGTGTGTGGTGTGTGTGGGTTTGTGCAGTGTATACACATGTGAGTGCAGGTACCAAGAGAGGCCAGAAAGAAGCTGTCAGATATACTGGAGCCAAAGTTACAAAGTGGTTGTGAGCCACTTGCCATGGGTTCTAAAAACAAAGTTCTGGTCCTCTGAAAAAATAGCAAGTACTCTTAACAGCTGACCCATCTCCATCCCCTCAGTCTCTTTTTTTTTCTTTTTGCCTCCCACCATGGTGTGACTCAAATCTCTGCAGGGCATCCTTGGACTAAAAGCTCCAAAACTGTGACAATAAAGCTTTCCTCTTTTTAAATTGGTTATCTCGGGCATTTTGTTACACTGGTAGAAAGGTGGATAACACAGGAACCAATGCTGTAAGAAATCTGAAAACTGGCCTCCAGCCCACCATGGCTATTTTCTCTCTGGCATGATAATCTACCAGCCTCATAAACAGGGTGTCACCTGCCTTGCCTTTGGGTAAGGCCAAGAAGGAACAAGGTTACATGGCCAATCCCCAGTGATCAAAGATCCTATCTCTGTTCATGAAAAAATACCTACAGTAAGTGACACTCCAATATTCATGAGCACTCCAGCACCTGGGTAACATCTCAGAGTGCCGCCATAACCTCAGAGAACTTAGTAAAGTGACTCATTCCAGGTATGAACCAGGGGTGCTTGGAATGAGTTAGAGAAGTAGAACACCTGCCCACTGAAGACCACTGGGATTCCATCTGATGATGAGGAGCTTATGGTTCCTTCAGGATGGCCAAACTCTCACTTGCTGAAAGAGGAGAAGCTTAAATACCATGAAGATTCATGTCAAATGGGGGCTGGGAGCATGGTTTAAATCAGCGAAGGGCTCACCTCACATGGACGGAGACCCAAGCTTGATCCTCAGAACCTACATTTTAAAGAAAGACAGACAGAGTGGCAACAACTGTGTGTAGGGGTCCAATACTGGGAAAGGCAGGGATGGCTGGATCCCTGGGGCTCACTGGTCAGACTACTTGGCAGCTCAAGGCCAATGAGAGACCCTCTCTTGCTAAAACAATGTAGAGGAAGGCAGCTGAGGGACAACTAGTACTCAAGGCTGCCCTCTAATCTCCACAAGCCATGGGCATGCATGCACACACAGGAACACCAGGGAAATCCTAATGCAATCAGGGAAGCTAATAATCAGATGCCAGTGTCACTGTCCTAGGCTATCAGGTACTCTGTGTTAACTTGGGACACTGTAAAGAGAAGACTCTACTACTGTCTTAGAAACACTTCTGTGAATTTAAAATCAATGTAATAATGAGTATGGTCTTTTTAAAGTACAAGCAATGATGATAGATTAAACTATAAGACACACACACAATGTACACGTGTATGTGTATGTATGTGTTAATGAATTCACAGTGAAGAAGGAAGAACTTGTTGGCCCCTCTGAAGATGCTGAAGTTCTAGCTGGTCAGCCTAATGGATTAATACAGGAGACAGCCATGTGTCCATCTGCCTCCTGGGGTGGGGGAAATGCTGTATCCCAGGTGAATCAATGGTTTATTCCAAACAACCCTCCACATAAACATGATGAATGTTTTAGGAGAAGGAAATACTCAATGCCCTGATTTGTTCATTACTCATTTAGAGATGTATTGAATTACCAAATGTGCACCATAAAGGTGGACAAATATTGCATCTCAATAAAAATAAAAAATGAAAAACAATTTCAGTTTATGAGGACAACATTGTGTTTGTTGGGAGCCCACAGCTAGTGAGTGCAATAGAAATTGCAGAATCTTTTATATTGCCACATGACTATTAAAGTCATTGGAGAAGTGGAGGATGTGGCAATACTTAAAGAGATTGCACTTGCAGTGACTCTTGAATCCACAAACTGTGTCTTTGGAAATCTATTACAAGGCTAAGAAGTACCTCAGGAGTGAAAGATTTGTCTCAAAGGGGCTAGGTTCTGGGATCAAAGACCAGTGCCTCAAAAGCAGTGGGGGGGGGGCGCTGGAAAGAGATCTCAGTGATTAAGAGCACATATTTCTCTTGCAGAAGACCTGAATTCTTCTCGAGAGAAATGCCAGTACCCATGTTGTGCAGCTCACAACTACCTGTAACTCCAGCTCCAGGGGATCTAACATCTCTGGCCTCTGAGAGCACCTGCACTCATGTGCACATATTCCCACACATATACATACAAGTACATACAATTAAAAATATGTGGCAACCCACAAAAAAAAAAGAGAGAGAGAGAACATGGGAGAAGGAAACTTGTGCTTTCTTTCTACTTGCCCTCACTCTCACTGGCCAGTTCTTCTATCCTATTCCTGAGCCATTTCCTTTGCTGGTGTTAGAAACCACTTCTCTGGGATTCCATGTGGACTGAAAACTGGCAGCTCTCTAGGACCTCCATAGGACTCCACATTGGGACTTCTGAGACATCCAATCTCATAGAAGGAACAACTACTGGATCCTTGGTCTTTTCTTTAGGAGACAGCTATTATGGTACTACTCAGACCACAGCCTATAAGCCACTCTAATAAACTTCACATATCTTGGTTCATTCTATCAGATCTATCCCATAGAGAATCCTGACTAATACAGATCGTGATACCAGGCAAAGGAACCACACAAGTTTCCAAAGGAGGAAAGTAACCAACTGCCCTCCCTAACTATGATGCCTATGAACCACATAAACTACACAATCATCCTAAAGGTGCAACAGTAGCATGTGCACCTTGGTGGTAACCTGAGGTTCTCCCTGCCGGTGTCATTCCAGGCAGAGAAATGAACTGCAAAGAAGTGACAATGAAAACTTGGTTCAGCCTGACTTCATCAAACTGGATCAAACTTCTAGAGAATCTGGTGCCAGGTAATTTATTGCCAGCATAGTTAAACCCAGTATAATTTAGAAAAAAAAGTTCCCTGGTATAATACAATCCTCAGTGCAGAAGGAGGCATAATTACATCAAAACTCAACTCAAAGTGCATTTTATTTCTTCCAAGAAGATGGATCTAGAGATAGGCCACCTGTATTAGCTTAAGGGCCTAGGGAAGGATCTGGCATAGACTTGGTTATACAGGTAGCGTAGAAGTGATTTGGGCTATTAGGTCCTGGTTGGGGAGCTTGGGGGATCCCCTAGCTATACAGATAATGTAAAGGCCATTTAGACTACTGCCACCTCCAGTACTGGTTGTGGAGGCTTGATATGGCCTGACCCAACAGATAATGCAGATCATTAGGCTGTTGACCACCTCCAATTCCCATCTTTTTGGATGGAAGAACAGATATTTTCTCCTTTGAGGAGACACTCCATCATGATTAATATTCCCAGTTTCCATGGAGATCTGTGGGTGCAAGGACCTTTGTGCTAACCAACGGCTCTCTAATTGGACTTAAGACCCACTCAGCAAGATGGAAACTATGCCTGGTACTGGAACCCTAGCTAACTGCTTAGTTCTAGTGGGGTCTTGGCTATTGGAAGGGAATCTAATCTACAACCACTAGTTTACCAAGCCAGCATAATCCCTAACAACAATATACAAGCATTTGTCCTTATACTCACAGATAAGTTTAGTCTTCACCCTCATCAAAGAAACTTCGCTTTGCAACAAATGGAGACTGCTACAGATAACCACAACCAATCAAAATGCAGAAGTGTAGAGCCCAGTCCCAGTGGATCCATCTACAAAACACTCCCTCACCTAAAGCTCAGGAAATATTGCAAATGTAGGCAGAAAGATTATAAGAGCCAGAGGATTGGTGAGTTTGCTGTGAGATTGTGTCTCCTAGTAATGTCAGAAGCTACACTCATAAAGTCTCACCAACATGACTACCCAATCATGAGCTGGATAAAGACAACACCAATGAACATCCCAAAATGGGCAAGAAAAAGCCCATAAGGCCTCAACCCTACACAAAGAACTATAGGTAACAGAGAAAAGCTGAAAGTAGAAGAGGTGGCCTTCTCCAGTGAAGAGTACACCAATTGGTTGTCTAGTACCAGTCATCCCTGGAAATATACATATAAGTAGCATTATATGGTCTGAATAAATTATGTCTAAGAATATATATGTAGATAATACATGACTCTAATAATAATTAATCAAATAAGAGGCCATGAATTTGAGGGAGAGTGAGAGGGATATACGAGCAGCCTTGGAGAGGGGGAAAATAATGCAATTATATTATTATAACCTCAAAAATAAAATTAATAATGAAGAATACATAAATAAAAATAAATCTCTTTTTTATGGGATGAGGGAAGGAAGAGGGAATGAAGATATGGTAACATGTTTTAGGCATAAACACTAGGTTACTTAATGGGAAAAACCTGTATTTAGCCAAAACATTCATAGTGGGGATAGTTGATTCAAGAATAATATATAGAATGAGGCACAGTTTGGGGAAAAAAAGTAATTTCTCCACATATTTCTTTTTATTATTTTTTATGTTTATTTATTACTTCAAAAGTTACATCTCCAACATAGTCCCCTCCCTCCACCCCTCCTGATCCCACCCTCACATCCTCTCCCCCTTCTCCCACCTATCCTACTCCTCCAGTGTCGGGTGCCCTACATATCAACCCCCCTCAGTTCAGCAGTCATATGAGGCCTAAGAGCTCTCTCTTGTACTGGGGGCCTACATGGCAGCTCCACTAGGGCAAAGTCTCCCACTAACAGTTAACAAAGTCTATGTTCCTGTTCCTTTTGGTCTGTTGATTATAGGATAGTTGGGGAACAGATTCAAACTCATCGGCACAGGTGACAACTTCCTGAACAGAACACCAATAGCTCAGGCTCTAAGACCAACAATAAATAAATGGGACCTCATGAAACTGAAAAGCTTCTGTAAGGCAAAGGACACTGTCATTAGAACAAAACAGCAACCTACAGACTTGGAAAAGATCTTTACTAACCCCACATCTGACAGAGGGCTAATATCCAAAATTTATAAAGAACTCAAAAAATAAACACCAAGAAACCAAATAATCCAATCAAAAAATGGGGTACAGAGCTAAACTGAGAATTCACAAATGAGGGATCTCTAATGGCCAAAAAACACTTGAGGAAATGCTCAACATCCTTTTTTTTTTTTTTTTTTGGTTTTTTTTTCGAGACAGGGTTTCTCTGAATATCTCTGGCTGTCCTGGACTCGCTTTGTAGACCAGGCTGGCCTCGAACTCACAAAGATCCGCCTGCCGCTGCCTCCCAAGTGCTGGGATTAAAGGCGTGCGCCACCACCGCCCGGCATCAGAGAAATGCAACTCAAGATGACTGAGATTCCATCTCACACCTGTCAGAATGGCTAAGATCAAAATCTCAAATGATAGCACATGCTGGTGAGGTTGTGGAGAGAGGAACACTCTTCCATTGCTGGTGGGAGTGCAAACTTGTACAACCACTGTGTAATATCTGGTGATACCTTAGAAAACTTGGAATGGCTCTACCTCAAGACCCAGCCATACCACCTCTGCGTATCCACCCAAACGATTCCTAACCAAACCACAAGGACATCTCCTCATCTATGTTCATAGCAGCTTTATTTGTAATATCTAGAAAATGGAAACAACCCAGAGGTCCCTCAACTGGTGAATGGATTAAAAAAAAAAGCTGTGGTACATTTAAACAATAGAATACTACTCGGCTATCAGAAACAAGGACATCAAGCAATTTGCTGCCAAATGGATGGAACTAGAAAAACCTCATCCTGAGTGAGTTAACCCAGACCCAGAAAGATGCACATGGCCATCTATTCACTTATAACTGGATTTTAGCCATATAGTACAAGATAACTATCTCCATATATTTCTAAGGAATGTTTTCCAAAACATTATTAAGTGAAAAAGAAAAAGAAAATGAACAAAATATGTCCTGTCAGGGAAGGGAAAGAGGGTGGGTGTTGCTCGGTGTTGGTTCAAGGGTCTGTTATTCAGAAGGTCCTAGATTTGATCCTCAGTACACAGAAATGAAAGGAGGTAGAAAACAAGGGAAGGAGGAGGAAAAAGAGGGAAGAAGGGAGAAATAAAAAGGGGAGGGAAAGAAAGAGATAGATTTTTTTAAGAGTATACAAATATAAGTTTGAATGTCTAAAAACAAAAAAATGGAAAACTAAATCAAAAGATAATTGTAGTGCCTTCCTTTTGGGAGAAGAGAGCAGGGAAGCAAGCATGGATTTTATGAATAGACCTTGTTTGTTAGATTTGGCTGTGGAAACAGGTAAATATTTCATGCGCCTATAAACCAAAATTAAAAATTTATTCTTAAAATTCAAAAGAATATAACTGTGTTTTAATTTAATGACAAAACCTCTTAGGAATTCTTTCAGGTAATTGTAAATCATAGTAAGAATCCTGTGCATCTCAAGCAGGGAACAGTCACAATAAGATAGCTCTATGTCCCCAGTGGGGGACAGTCACAGTAAGATAACTATATGTCCCCAGTAGGTAACAGTCGTAGTAAAATAACTGTGTGTCCTCAATAGGGAACAATCTCAGGATAAAAGGAAATTGGAATCAGTAACTGATTCAGGGGTCAGGTAGGGGGATGTAGAAAGGGAAAAAGTGTTGGACATGGCCAGCAGCTATGCTGTGTGGTTGGGAAATGGAATTTTAACCAGATGGGGAAAGGGAGACAATGTTAAGGAAAGTTTGGGGTCTACAGTCATTTTAACTGACATGAGTACTGTGAACTTTCAATGTTTTAATATCTATTATCATCTAAATGCTTCTTAGCCCACCCCTGAAGAAGTCTGCACACAATGACCAAGTCAGCAGCCATAAGCCCCCTACCTCCCCATTCCCTCTGGCACTAAGCAATGCTTCTTTGACAGATACCTGAGTAAGGCAGGAGACATGACTGGAGTATTTTCATAGAAATTAGGGAAGTTATTAGAGACTGAGGTCTAGTCAAAAGCACTAGAAACCAAATCAAACATGTTCTTACTGGCCAAACACAACAGCCTGGCTATAGCACACCATTCTAATGTGTGAGCTTACGTGGCCATGTTTAAAACCCACTGGTCACCTTTGAAGGCTGTGCAAAGTAACCTATCACCTTCAAATCTGTGGAATAAAAAGCAAGAACTCACTTATCTTTTCCCATGGTGCTCTTCTGAAATAACTGAAAAGCCAACAAAAAGCTTCCAGTTATAGAAACTATGCTTATGACAAGAAAGGTGTGATGAAGATATGACCCCATTTGTCAGCCCTAATATGCCTGGAACAGCCCTGGGCAGCAATGGCCATGAGTGGAGTACCATCAAGAGAGACCACAGGTAGTCAGGTTCATGATGGGAACACATACCTCCCTGTTACCACCCAAAAGGGGATCCCATTACTGCTTATGGAAACATGTAACTAACACATATACATGCACACAGAGACCCTCTCACAAATATATATGCACATACATACATACACACATTAACTTGCAAATACACATGTGCACAAATGCACAACATACAAATTTACATGCATGTGCACGCATGCACATGCGTGCACACACACACACACACACACACACACACACGCACCCATGCACATTCATGCACAGCAAAACCCAGACTATGGGAATTATGGGAACAAAGAACTCAGCTTTCCAGGAAATAAAATGTAATCAGTTGAGAGAATGAAGAAGGTTGAGGCAAAAACAGGATGCAAAGATAAGAGGGGAGACAATGGAGGTGGGGAGGGTTAGCAGAAGAAAGGGGCCAGAGTCACAGGCTGTGGGTAACAGATGCCAAAGCCCTGTGCATCCTCACAGTGGGCGTGGCTTCAGAGGTGCTCACACACCAGCCAGCAGCATAGCCCAAAGACACAACCCTGAAGGCTAAGGCCCTTTCACTCACATAAGAAGCTGGTTTCTCCTCTGCTGGAGCAAGGGCAAGGTGGGGACCCAGAACAGCTTCTGACAGACAGAGAACTCTGCCACCACACCCCTGTGCCCCACTTTGCTTCCTCAGAACTCAGCTCCAGAAGCTTCTTGTGAGAAAAATGGTGACCGCCCCCCTCTTATCCTACATTTTCCTTCTTATTCTGATTTCCTTCTTTTTGCTCTGTATGCTTTTTCTCCAATCCTCCCATAGTGTCCACCAGCCCAGCACAGTGTCCAAGACTTCATGGTTTCAAACTTCTCCATGTATCCTGGCCTCCTCACACACATCTCAGGACAGTAGGGCATAAAGAATCCACCCTGGATCTCACATGAGTCCTCCTGCTGTCTGCCTCTGAGGTGAGCATCTAAAAAGCAAAACTAGGACCATTGAATGACTTAGCAGGCAAAGGTACCTGCCACCAAGACTGAAAACTAGATTTCAGTTCCCAGAACCCAAATGATAGGAGAGAATGGACGCCCCTAGTTGTCCTCTGACCTCCACAAGAATGCTCTGGCACAGATATGCGGGCATAAACACACACATATGTATGTATGTATGTATGTATGTATATGTATGTATATATATGTGTATATATATGAATAATTCAATATAAAACAAAGTTTTCAAAAGGCAAAAACAAGAATAGGCAGCCCCTGCTATGGATAGAAATAACTCACATTTTCGTCATGACCTATGTCATGTATGGCCACAGTGAATGACAGTAGCTCTCTGGATTAAAGCCCAGCATAATGCTTCAGGTACATCCAGAGGCTAACCTCCTCACAGGTGTGCCTGGAGGCTTGTCTCCTGGTTGATTCTAGACCCTGCCAAATTGAAAACTAACACTGACCATAACACTCACCAGGGTGGGACTGGGAGGGGTGGAAGGAGACTACGATGGAGATGTAACCTGAAGTAATTAATTAATTAACTAATTAATTAATTAAAAAATAAATATTCAGAATTGATGGTCCTACACCAGCCATAGATCAGAATATCCTGAGAACAAGTAACACATACCTACCTCACATCTTTTAATTCAGCTGTTGGGATAGGCCTGACAAATGTGTTCCTGAGCCCCAAGATTTTTCTAGAGGCACCCAAACCAGAAAAGCACTTGGAAACTAGTGTGGTTAGTTCCTGTGGTCTGCCTATATCCAGAACTCAGTGGCCCCCATTGGTTAGGTTATTCCTCCATTGAGGATAATATTACGTATAATATTACATTATAACTTTACCCTGACATGAGCAAGCATCCACCACCATCAGCAGCATGATTTCCTTTCCAACTCTGGAGAGCCCAGGGCTTTGTGTCCCTACAAGGGACAGAGTAGTTACAGCCTCAGATGCTGCCATCTAACAAAAGGGACTGCAGAGCTTCAAATTTTTGTCCCTGGACATGAAGGGCAAACTGCTACCGGAAACAACTAGAAAGACAGACGGGATATATCAAACCACTATTTTCAAGGAAAGAAGAGGGAGCAATGCAGTACTGTGATCCCCACCTGAAGGGAAAACTTGAGGCAAGCCTACAGCTCCCTGTTGTGTGATGGGAGGCTACCTTCAGGCTGCTCAGCTACTGAGAAACATCCATAGGTGGGCCTGTGTCTGGTTAAGGGTACCAGTGTTCATGGAGGTCAAATCAGCTGAACTTGGGGCCCAAGTTCATATAGGAGGGAGTTCTACAGAGGAACGCCCTCTAGAAATCTGCCCCCAGCCAATTGGCTGTCTACTGATGAGCGCACAGGGAAAGCTGAATTGAGTCCTAGACAGGCAGGACAAGCTCCCCAAGGAGACCATGCAGGAGCATACTGGCAGAGAAACAAAACCCAGAGTTCTCTCTAGACTCAAACTTATTATCTTCTCCTGGAAGATGGAAGAACTTCAGACTCATTATAAAGTATAGAGAAGTCAGTCTTTAGAATGGAGCTAGGTTAGCTCCAGAATGCCCTGGATAGTTCTAAGTCAAAACAAAATATGTAGCTATAGGTACTCCTGTTAGGAAACTCAGAGACCAAAAGTCTCACAGGTGAACTCCACTTAACACTTAGGAAACACCACAGACACTTAAGGAAAACAGAATCAGATGAAATACGCTTAGTGGAGCCAGAATTACTCTGGTAACAAAACCAGACAAAGACATTACAAAAAAAATATTGTAAAGATGATAGTTCAATATGCTTATGTATACATGCTTAAAAATCCCTAGCAAAAAAAAATGAGCAAATGAAATGTAGACTTATGCAAAATGGATGATAAATCATGACAACTGAGGTTTAAGCCAGGAATATAAAGTTTGTTTACCATGTTAAAATCAAACAATGCTATTCTCCATAAGTAGGAAAACACAGGCCCTCCATGGAGATAGAAAACTCATTTGGCAAAAGTCAACATCCACTCATGATAAAGTCTCTCAGCAAATTAGAAATGGAATTTTCTCATCCTGACAGAGGCATATACAAAGACCCAAGCCAGAATCACACTTCACACAGAAGGACTGAGTCTGAGTCAGGAATGAGGGACAATATCTCCTCTCAACATTTGTGTAAGCTATTATTTTTTTATTTCATGTTTTGCCTGCATTTATGTCTGTGACAGTGTTGGGTCCCCTGGAACTGGAGTTACAGACAGTTGTGAGCTGTTGTGTGGGTGCTGGGATTTGAACTGAGGTTCTCAATCCTACCACCCACCTCATACAAAGTAAAATCAAATCAATCATAGTCATGAATGCAAAAGCTAAAATCATTTCTAAAAGATGCCAGGAGAAATCCTTACAAGTCCTGAGTGAAGCAGCAAGGGTGGGTCTCAAAATTCAGGAAAGAGGAAGCCAGATACAAAGTGCAAATTCTGATCACCACTTACACAAAGCTACAGAGCTTCTGCTTTTCACCTCCAGCGTCTGTCTGGGCCAGCAGAAGCCTGTGTGGATGGTGTCAAGGGCTCTGTCTCCTAGAAAGGAAGGTTCACTATCATTCATGCATCTCTGGGGACTTCAGTGTCTAAGTGTGTCAAGACTTATCAAGACATACACATAGGGGCTGAATAGCTGTCTCAGTAGTTAAGAGCACATACTTCCAGAGGACCTGAGTTAGATTCCCAGCACCAATTTCCAGCTCACCACTCACCACAACCTGTAACTCTAGCTCAAGGGGAAACAACACCCTCTTCTGCCCTCTGCGAGTACCATACACATAAGCACAAATCCACACACATACATCTATTTTTTTAATTAGATGTTTTTTTTTTTTTTTTTTTTTTTTTTTTTTTTAGTGCACACTACAGGTGAGCACTTGGGTTCTGTGTAAACCTCACCACAGCTGAGTTTCTGAATCAACTATCAAAAAAGTTTGACTTGAGTTTCAGGTTGTTTCATTAAAGAGGGCTGAAGTTCCTATTCACCCTCTGTTTGCCTGCAGAGGAAGGACACGTTTCTGATTGGCCACTTCAGATATCTAATTATGCTGTACACAAACTCATGACCATCTAGTTGCCAGCTACCTGAAGCAAACTTCACAATGATGAAGAAAGTGACTTTGCTTCAGATTTAAACCACTTTTGCTAACAAAACTTTATTAATTTGGACATAAAAGCCACCTTTCTAAATGCTCTGGGCAGGGAAAAAGGAAGCCACTGAGTCCAGGGAAAACCTGGGTCCTTCACTTCCCCCTCCTCCTCTGGAGGCCCCTCAGCCTGTGGAATTCCTGCTGTGCCTTATGGTTCTCTTGCCATGGCCAACCCCCAAGGCTCATGTGTGGTAGGAGTTTTGTTTATCTAAAAACAAAAACAAAAACAGTTGTGAGAATCTTTTGTTTAATCCCAGGTGTGGGGCTGCTTCAGTTAGTCCACAGGTGTAAACAATATGTGCCTCATGCTCTAGCAGGTGCATGACTTAGCCAGCTGGAGGAAGCTTAACTCCTCCCCAAGAAGACTAGGGAGAGGGATAAAAAGCCAGAGCCCTGAGGAAAATGGTGGTGGTGCTCTGAAGAAGGAAGAGGTTGCTGCACTCCCTGCTGCTCCTCCCCCAAACTGCTGCTGGTTCCTCCTGGTTTGTTTCTGTTGTTGTGTTTCCTGGTTAGACTGCTGGATATCCTGGCAACTGAGTTTGGTATTGCCCCTAAAAAGAACCTGAAGACGCTTATCAGCAGGAAGTAACTCAAAGAGACCTTTTCCCTCTAACTTTCTTTCTCTCCCACCTAGGGTTGGGGGGTTGGAAGAAACAAGGGTTGGAAAAGAGGTAGAGGTATTAAGTACTGTAAAATTAATTAGAGTGTAAAATAAAATAAAGTCACATTCAACATTCATGCACCCCTCTCTTGGTGCCTGCTGAGGCAGAATCTCTTCAACTCCTTTTTCACTGTAGCCTCCCCCATCTCTGTCCCAGGCCAGGTGAAGATCTTGCATTTGCATTGCACATCGGTTCTTCAAGCTCTTCCTATTGATTATTTGTTTATAAAACCAGCCATATGACCCAGGCCCATGCCCCAATGCCCAACCACACTCACTGAGCCAAAAAGCTAGCTCCTCCCAACTCACCCCACCTGTCCTAATTAGGTTTCTATTACTGTAATAAACACCATGACCAGAAGCAACTTAGAGAAGAAAGGGTTTGTTCCACCTACAGCTTTTAGGTTATAATCCATCACTGAGGCAAGTCATGGCAGGTACTCAAGACAGAAACCTGGAGGCAGGAACGGAAGCAGAAGAAGCCATGGAGGAGAGCTGCTTACTGACCTGCCATTACCGCCTGCTCAGGGGTGGCACCGCCCACAGTGAATTGGGCCATTCCACATCAGCCAAACACCCCCATGGACTTGCTTACAGGCCAATCTGATGGAGGCACTTTCGCAGTCAAAGTTACGTCTTCCCATATGACTGTGCTTGGGTCAAGGTGACAAAGATCTAACCAGCACCCCACCCTCACATCTGCCCAGCATATTGGGATAACAATTTACATTTTCTAATCTCAGTCCTAACCTTCTCTTTTCCACATCATGTTTTGACTCAGACTTAATCCCAGTGTTCTTTCTACTCCATAGGCCTATAAATATTTACCCTTGAAACCACATCTTCCTCCTCCCCACCAAGGAAAAGCTTGTGGTGCAGAAAGCTCAAGTAGTCAGAGGGAAAGTCTATCAACAGAGCAATTGTGCACTTCTACCAAGTCCCAGAGACCACCCACACCACCTCCTCAACACTGGGTGTCTGCTGCTTCCCAGAAGACTAGAGATGGGGTGTATGGCTGCTACCAGGAGAGACACTGAAGGGGCTGACTCAGTGGATAAGGGTACTTGCCACTACGCCTGATGATCTGAGTTCAATCCCTGGAACTAAACGGGAGAAAGAAAGAACTGACTCCCACAGTTGTCCTCGGACCTACACATACATGTTCTGTCACATGCATACACACATAGATAAGTATTTATTTTATTTATTATTTATAAATAATATTTATGTTATTTATTATTTATAAATATTATAATATAATATTTATATTATTTATAAATAATAAATGACTAATAAATGAATGTTTATTATTTATAAATAAGTACTTTATTAGTCAAGACTTTTTTTTAAAAGATTCACAGGAGAATCTGTAAAACCCAGAGACTACTCCATGAAGAAAGCTTTATAAACTGCCATGTTCACTTACCCTTTTGGTGCTTGAAGGAAGACCATGGGTGGAAGAGTAGCCTCTGGGTGGTTGTTTTCCTGTGACAGGAGGCTACATGTGGTACATGCAGCCTGTGGCTTGGGCCCTGGTTTAAAGTTTTCAGTCTTGTCCATGGCCAGACACCGGGTAGGGAGAGTGAAGAAGCACAGGAGATTGAGGGAGGCTAGGGATGGACTAGGATAGAGCTTAGGTTCACATCACAGGGTCCCACCAGTGTAAGCCCCTGAGCATGTGGGTGGTTGGATAGACGCTCTGCTTCTTCTGTGACTTGGAATGCCCCCTGTGGCAGGAAGTCCCCGGACTTGTGTTCTCTGACATCATTCCACCATTCTGTTCACCTGTGTAGCAAAGGGCCTTTGTAGGGTGTGCTGGCTAGTTTTATGTCAACTTGACAGAAACTAGAGTTATGGGAGAGAAGGGACCATCAATATCAATTGAGAAATTGCCTCTATAAGACTGGGCTGCAGGCAAGCCTGTAGGGCATTTTCTTAATTAGTGATTGATGAGGGAGGGGCCAGCTCATGGTGGTGCCATCCCTGGGCTGGTGGTCCTGTGTTCTGTATACAAGAAAGAAGACTGAGCAAGCCAAGAGTAACAAGCCAGTAAGCAGCACTCCTCCATGGCCTCTGCATCAGTTCCTGACTCCGGGTTTCTGCCCTGTTGGAGTTCCTGCCTGACTTCCTTCAGTGATGAAAAGTGCCACGAAAGCATAAGCCAAAGAAACCCTCTCTCCCCAAGTTGCTTTGGTCGTGGTGTTTCATCCCAGCGATAGTCACCCTGACTAAGACACGGGGGAACTGATGTTACTGATCAACCTGCCCCAGGCTGTCTGGGTAAAGCCGTGGTGTTTCATCCCAGCGATAGTCACCCTGACTAAGACACGGGGGAACTGATGTTACTGATCAACCTGCCCCAGGCTGTCTGGGTAAAGCCATTACAGGAACTTGAAGACAAAAGAAGAAGAGGTCAAAAAAGAGAGAAAACAGAACTTCAAGAGGAATGCAATTCCTCGTGTGTAGTAAATATGTAAGGGATTCTGAAATACCGACCCTTAAAAGGAGCATACAAAATCAGCCTAGAAACTCAACTCAGTTGCTGTCCCTCCCCCAACCATATCTCCTTTCTCAAGCAGATTTAGCAGATTTACTCACTTCCAAGCAGAGTGCTAAGAAGACCCTGAACTCTCCTTGGTGAGAGCCCAACCCTGCAGTGAAGCCACCAAACCTAAGGTACAAAGTCTAGACTTAGGGAAATGACCCCTGGCCAATGCTGAAGGCAGACGGGCTCTGTCACCTTGGGGTGAGACAGAAATGAGCATGACACTCAAAAAAAAAAAAAAGAGGTCACCACAGTCCAGCACAAAGATCCCCACCTGAGTTCACCCCTGGCGTCTGATCCCATCCACATGGCTGCCATAAAGTGTGGCTGTGGCACTCCTCTCCTGAGCGGGGGTCATGGGATAACTCCTTTTTTTCAGGGTGATTCAGGCAACATTTTCCCCTGCATGTGATCTAGGAACAGCGATCCTAGGAAAGCACACATTAATACACAATGCACTGTTTCTTCACATTTGATTCCCTTTCGTCTAAAATAACCTGCCACAAAATGAAACCATTTATCCTTGTGCTATTTGGGCTGCTACAAACACCCATAGACCTTGTTATCTGACCCCTGTAGCTGATGCTCAGAGGAAACACTCATAGAAATAAATGGCACACCAACAGCAGCTGTCTGGACCCAGGAAAGGAAGGGCATCCAGTGGCAGAGAGTGTGTTTTCCTGAAATCTGTATCTTCACACGCTTTGTCTGCAGAGCCTGGGCTTCTGAAGACTGACTAAGGTTGTCCCTCTTGTCCCTGGCCTTGTCCCTTGACTTTCCCAAAGCCTTGTCACCACACATGAGCCTTCTGCACCCATATCCTCCCAACTTCCTATATAGCATCTGTGTTATTTGGCATCTTCTTTTCTGGGACCTGCCAGGGCCTCTTGCTAGTGTTTCCTTTTCTCCTCTCCACCCCTGAGAAGCAAGCTCTGCCTAGCCATGCATGTTCTATAGGGATAAGACTTGCCCCCTCAGGTCTTACCAAGGATCAAAGGAAAAAGCATAAGGATTGTTGCTTAGTATAAAGACACTCACCAGATGCCCTGACTGCCTCTGATCTCATTGCTTCAAGCCCAGCAAGCCCTTAGCTGGTCTCCCCACCCTTCCTGTGCAGCTCCTCAGCTTTCCAGGGCTTCATGCTCCCTCTTCCTAATTCTGTGCACTGTATCCCTCCCTCCCCACCAAACTGTCACTCTGAAGGCCCCTAGCCAGCCTCTGCCTCTCCCTGCAAGACTTTTGCCATGCTAGGCAACCTGAATTCTTAAACCAACACCTCTGCTCTCCCACTGGCTCATGTTGAGAAGTGGGGCTAGTTCTGAGCAGCCACAGGGAGGTATTTAAAAGACTCCCCACACCCAGCTGGAGCTGAAGCCAAGGTATTTATTTGCACAGACAGTACTCTTGGAGAAATTTTACAACAAACTCATGTCTCAGATGTCCTATTAATTTTAAAAGCTCTTCTGTTTATATTTTGGAAGCATGCTGGCATAGGGAACAGGTTTTTACTCCAAAGCAAGGAAGGTGTTGCAAATGGGGAAGGTGGTGAGACACTAGAAAAAGAAACATGATCATCAAATGAGAGATTTGCTGATGCTTTACATACAGAACAAAGCAGTAAGGGGGGGAAAGGTGGTTTATGTAGAAAAACTAATTTATATCAATATCGTTATTTATAAAGCCTCAAAATGTGCTGGAACCCAAGTGGAACTGGCACAGCCTTCCCTTGCTCCCAAGCTCCACCGACTGGCCACATTCCCCACATAAACAGCAAGAAAGGACAAGATGTTGTGATAATGAGAGAGTTTTCCACAGTCTCTGATTCCCCAGATCCCTCTGCCTTTCTTTCCTCTAATGTCAGGTCAGTGATCCTCGTCCCCCCTCCACACCCCCCCCCTCCCCGAGAGCAGAACAAGTAAAGAAGGGTTCAGCCTCAAATAAATGTCTGGGCACTGTGATGGACAGCCTGTGGGCCTCAGGAGCAATCAGCTTTGGATTAATTGAACAGAGGACCTTAATTAGCAGATGTGTTTCCCACTCAGTAGATTATAGAACCTGACACTATCGAGGGTTTCAGTGTGGATGTACAAGAACTCCGTGGTGGGACAGGAGAGATGATTCAGTAGTTAAGAGCACCAGCTGCTCTTTCAGAGGACACAGGTTCGAGTCCCAGCACTTACAGGGTGGCTCACAACTCTCTGTAACTCAAGTGTCAGGGGATCTGATACCCTCTTTTGATCTCCTAGAGCACTATTTGCATGTAGTCGGCAAACATATGTGCAGGTAAAACAGTCATATGTGTAAAATAATGAAATAATAGTTTTTAGTCTTTTGATATTGGGGGGGAAAAAGGACTAGATGGTGAGAGGATGGACAGTAATTGAAGATCAGCCCTAGGGAAGTCCTCAACACGCTTCCTGCCACAGAAACTTGTACAAATCAGTACACTGCCAGATGGCACAGGCCAGGGGAAAGGCAGCTGTGCTGACCTTCCCGTCCCCTCCTTGCCCTCACCCAGTGCCCAAACCGCAAGTGCTGGGGAACCAGGAGCTAACCATAATGGTGAGGTCACCCAAGCCCTGGGGCTCTGGAGTGAGCACACAATGTATTTAATTTGAGCTCCAGGAAGAAACAGAGCTGAAGGGAAATTATAGATTACCCACTCTTCAATGATTCAGAATTGAAAGAGCAGAGAGAGATTACTGCAAGTGGCTTTCTTGATATGAAATCCACAAAAGCCACAGACAACTGGAGTTAAAGCAGAAAGACAGTGTGATTTCAAAAGGCATTGAGTCATATTCTATCAGTCTTGCCTCCTGCTAAAGTTCTACAGCCACCATGATAGCACACATAATCAGATAGAAACAAAACATCTCAGGGCCGGAGCCTCTGCAAAAATTGACAACTAGCCCCATGTCTATCTAAAACAGTGACTCTCAACCTTTTTGATGCTGAGACCCTTTAATACAGTTCCTCATGTTGTTGTGACTCCCAACCATAAATTATTTTCGTTGCTACTTCATAACTGTAATTTTGCTACTGTTATGAATTGTAATGTAAACACCTGATATGCAACCGACTGATATGCAGTCAAAAGGGTTGTTCGACACCCAAAGGGGGGCAAGACCCACAGGTTAAGAATCACTAATCTAAGAGAACTTATAAGAAAGGAATCCATCGCCGGCCAAGCCTCCAAGAACATGCTCTGGATCTTTTCCTGAAACACAGATATGGTAATATGTAGCATCAACACATGAACTTAGCACATAGACCCCCCAATCCTGGTGATGCTTCCAATATCTAGCTAAGGGGCTGCCTGTGTGGAGATGCATACAGGTCCAAGGCAGACAGGGATCCAGTCACATGTGGCTGCTACTATACTCGTAGTAGAAGGTGACCACCATTAGGGCCTAGGTCCACAGTACATTTGAGGAGGCCAGGCCTACAGAAGAGCTCAGTCTGGAGTCCCTAAGAAAGCAATGTTTGAAGCAGTCCTCCAGTGGGAGGCTGGGGAAAGAAAACCCAGGTAGAGCCAGAGAACTTGGCAGGCAGGCAAAAGTCTGTGCCCATGGTGAGTGGTTCACAGCAGAATGAAACATTTGGATCAGAAGCCCTGTGCAGAAAGCTTGGCAGCTGTGACTAGGGGAAAGTTCTTCCTGGAGAGCTAGGTGAGGCCAGTAGCATTCCTGAGAGGGAGACAGATGGAGGGTAGAATTAGGGGAGAGGGGTGGACAAAAGTGGGAGAGAGGAGGCTCTCCAGCCAGTGTGGCACATGGAAGGTTCATAAGAGGAATTCTTGTCCCAGCCTCTAGTGTTAGCACAGCCTGCTGACTTATGTGGGCTTCTGATATGGTCAGAGAAGGTTATGACCCTTGCTTTCAGGGCTTGATGCCTTGACCTCTGATGTAGCAAGAGGCCAGCATAGTGAACAACTCTATCCTTGGCTACTATAAACTCTGTTGGCCTAGAAAGGGAGACTGAACTTCTCCCTGCCCTCTGCAAGGGCATAGAAGACATGGTCTTCTGTCACCAGGCCACTGTCGGTGCTTCCAACTTAGCAGAAAGAAATAGTTGAGATCTCCAGGGAAGGGGCTCCCAAAGAAGGTAACTCCGCAGGGATGATGACTCAAGACTAAGAGAGACTCCCAGGTGGAAGAGTGCAGGGTTCCTAGGAAAGCAATGACCATCTCCCACTTTAGCGTGGGGTCACAGAGGAGGACTGCCCTCCACAGAAGGATCCCTTGCTATCTCAAGCACTTGACAGTGAACAAATCCTTGTAAGATTCCAAGGGGGGGGGCTCCAAAATTCCAAGGCTCACCTCAGTCTTCCAAACAGCTGATTTATTCAAGAACCTGGTTTAATTTGGGCTTTGTGGCATACCTCTGTAATCTCTACACTCCGACTGTGAATAAGACCTAATCTCAACAGACAAAAAACAAACTTAGAGAAACAAAGGACTTTGGCACAGCCTGTGTGTTAGAGCCCAGGGGTTGTTTCTATGTGCAGAATGCACAGAAAATCTCTAACTTGTTCAGAGGCCATGTGTGCAGCTCCAGGCATTTCTGGAAATTTCTTTAGGACC
Source organism: Lophiomys imhausi (assembly GCA_907164525.1). NCBI lineage: Eukaryota > Metazoa > Chordata > Mammalia > Rodentia > Muridae > Lophiomys > Lophiomys imhausi. Next base: position 1,315,595 of record CAJQZJ010004755.1, read on the forward strand.
CAATGTCTTAGCTTAACACTGTCAGCTTGTCACAGCCTAGAGCTGAGAAGGGAGTCTCAATTGAGAAATCACCCATATCAATTGGCCTGTGGTCATGTCTGTGGGGGATTGTCTAGACTGTTAATATAGGAAGGCTAGTCCATTGTGGGCATCACCAATCCCTGGGCAGGAAGTCCTGGGCTGTATAAGAAAGCTAGCAAAAGGTGACTGGGAACAAGTCAGCAAACAATGAAACCACCAAGGAGTTTGTGCTTCAAGTTACTGCTTGGCCCCTGCCATAACATCCCTCAGTGATGGGCTGTAACCTGTAAGGTGAAATAAAACCTGTCCTCCCTAAGTTGCTTTTGGTGAGTGTGTTTTATTGTGGCAACAATACAGGCCTGTGGAGGAATACAGGGACCAGACAAACAGGAAGCCACAGTCTGTCTATCCCTAGGAACAGACAGACTCTCCAGAGCCCAGAGGCATCATTCCGGCTAAGGTGGCAGGGTTGGGCAATAATAGGCACCATCCAGCACTTGCATAGAGCTCTCTGGATCATTCTTAAAGAGTCTATGGTGTCCTCATGAAGGGACTTGTCAAGATGGCAATGGAAGGGGGGGGGGTCTGTAAGTGGACATAAAGGAGAAGCGAGCTACGCAGAGCTAGGGTCTTCACTGAGGGGACTAGGGAGAGCTTAGGATGTGCCTCTAATGCAAGTGGGAAGATGGGTATTTGGTCTATGGCAGCCCAGTAGGGTCACAATGCCAAGGCTCAGGCCCCTGGAACTAGGTCAGAGTGGCAGGAGGAGGTTCAGCTCTGAGGCAACCCTGCATGCCTCACCTCAGGCCCAGAGCTAGGCACCTCTCCCAAGATGCTGAGATGGAGAAGACTGATTCCTCATTCTAAGGCACTCCTTCAAAGCCCTGCTAATAGCCCACCTTCAAGATAGAAGGTACTTGTCTTGAAGCTTGTTTACAAGCTTGGGTGATCAGACACTATCTTAGTTAGGGTTTCTATTGCTGTGAAGAGACACTATGACCACAGCAACTCTTATAAAAGAGAGCATTTAATTAAAGATTTGGCTTACAGTTCAGAGGTTTACTACATTGTCATGATGGGGGAATCATGGCGGCATGCAGGCAGACATGGTGCTGAAAAGGTAGTTGAGAGTTCTACATCAAGACCTAACTATAGGCAGCAGGAAAAGAAAGAGACACGGGGTCTAGCTTGAGCATCTGAAACCTCAAAGCCCACCCACAGTGACACCCTTCCTCCAATTAATGCCACTTCTTATGAGTCTATGGGGCCATTTTCATTCAGACTCCCACAGTATCTTTCCAGAGAGAATTCAGCAAGGGGTATGAGGTACAGAGTTCCATAAAGTGACTCCTGAATGTGTCTGCCCCAAAGTTTTCAGAGAAAATAGAGTGGGAAGAACAGAGACCCAAAATAAGTGTCATGGTCCCCTTTCCCGCTGCCTGTTGCTGTCTTGAGTTTTGATAATAAAAAGCATAACTTTACCCCCAAACTGCATTTCAACATCTTGATTAAACCAATGAACGATTTACCCCCAAACTGCATTTCAACATCTTGATTAAACCAATGAACGATGCATTTGAACTTTGGATATGATAATTTAAAAAAAAAAAAAAACATAGAGCTGGCTGACCTTTTAAAATGTTTGATACCCCTGAAGACAGGCCTGTTCATACAGCCCTGGGAACTTCCCACACCAGCCAGTCTGCTCTGCCCCAGCAAGGGTATCCTTCACACCTCCCCTACCCCAGACCTCCCAGATCTCTGGAATCCACTTCTCATCTCTCCCTCCAGGCCAGAGAATGTTAATGACCAATACTTTCACAACACCCGCCCCAGTTCTTCTTTTAAAAAACTGATTTTTTTTTTTTTTGAAAAGGCTCTGAGGAAGGAGATGGCCAAGTCTTGTCATTGATTTTCCCCTGGGGAGGGTTAGTACAGTTCCTGGGGTACAGATACTGCATGGATGGTTCCTGTCCACCTCTCATTTCACCTTCCTCCTAGACACTCCCACCACCACCTCCTCACTGCTACCCCTCTTGGGGGCCTATCTGCCTAGACTGAGCCCCCCATCCCTACCCCTCCCCAGCACTGGCCACTGGGAAAGTCAGCCTGAGTGGGAGACTAGTGTTAGCCCTTGGTCAGTTATCACAGTCTTCAAGAGTAGGGATGTCCAACAGTAACTTGCTTTGAAGGTTTCTGTCAAAACAAAGAGAGTGAAATCACCTTCCAGGTGGGTAGTATTAGGTCGGATTGGCATCAGACAAACAGGGTATCACCATTGGCCTCTGAATAAATGCTTCCAACCCACAGCTGCCTTCCTAGCTGAGCCTAAATAAACAACGTTATTTATTTAAGGACATTAATAGAAAACACAGCTACTTGCTTTAAAGAATAGAATCTCAAATCCTATAAAACCGTTGATGCCGTTTTAGGCTTTGACAAGAGAGTAAGAAGTTTAAACCAAATTGTATTTTCAATATGTTAATTAAACCAATAAACAGTAACTATATTTGAGTTTCCTGATCTAATAATAAAAAAGATGTGTTTGGCTGACTGTTTAAAGTGCTTGATGGAATATTTTATATGCATAATTTGCATAATGAATAAATCCAAGACTAACATTTTGGGTTTTAGCAAACTGCTCGGATGGAGGATTCCAGGCAGGGGCAAGCACACTCCCCTGCAATTAACTTCTATTGTTTAGAGAACCAAAGCCATAAAAGTCCATTTAATCAAACTCCTTCCATGTGCTTTCTTTAAAATTACACTTAGACATCCATATACTGAGAGCCTCATTCCAACCGTATATCTGAGGTCATTTGACTGACTTCTATAGAAAAAAACACACATTGCAAAAACAATTATCACAAATGAATCTGAAACTCACAGAAACATATTAGAGGCCATTAGGTTTGATTAACAAGCCTTACGTTTGTCAAATCTGACACTTGAAAACGTAGGCTAGGGCTGGCTCATGCTCCACAGGGTCAATAGACTGAGGGGAAATGAAGAGTACCGACCATGTGCATCTTCTGGGACTCAGACTAATCACACTTGAACATCCCGTGCCATAAAACTCATTTCTCTCTCTAGATCCAGGCAAAAATGGGGTTCCACCATTGCACAGAGATTAATCTACAGCATGTTGGGGGAACAAACAATGGCAAGGTTTCTTTCTCCCAGTTGAGGAAGGCTGGCTCTCTGATGGCCCTGTCTTGTGTCTCTCTTCCAGGAGCTCCTTCCTTGCCTATTAGGAAGGTAAAGCTAGATGATTGACTGAAACCTCCTCATCCAAGCATAATAAAAAGATATGTCTGATGCACCTTTTAAAGTGCTTGACTTCCCTGAGGACAAGTCTGGTCACATAGCCCTGGGATCTTCTTCCCAAGTTCTCTTGTCTCCTCCCCCCCCCCCCCCCCCCCCCCCCCGTCTCCTCACAATCCCTTGCTCGGGCTCTCAGGATCTTGTCTCCTCTCTCCCTCTCCCCCCCCTTCCTCACAATCCCTTGCTCGGGCTCTCAGGATCCAGCTTTCTGACAGAATTGGCTATGCTTCTCTTGGTTTCATTTTCCCTGGAGGCACGATCCTTCCCAGACTTTGGTAGGAAGTAAACCCACTTCTAAAAGGGAGAATCTAAACTATATTTTAAGGAGGAAGTATAGGAGGGTCCTGAGCCACTGGGTGGGGATGTAGGTTGCCTGAAAGCTCTAGTGTCTGCTGACAGCAAACTGTCCACCCCAAGTTCCAATGTACTTCAGTCCTTCAGATCCCACCTCCTCCAGTGCTCTGGGCCCTTCATGAGTGTTGGTGGCTCAGCTGAGGCTCACTTACGTTCCTAAGTCCTGATGCCCTGTACGTCAAAATGTGACTGTATCTGTAAAAATGCAGTCTGTAAAGATTACAGACTGAAGAAGTGGTTCATTAAAAAAAAAAAAAAAGCATATATAAACCAGACCTAGTTCCCCCTACATAGACAGACAGACAGACAGATGATAGGCAACTTGGCCTTCATATAGATCCCTTAGCAAGTGGTGGGGTGGGGGCAGTGACTGTCATGGCCTGTGGTGCCTGTTAGTGGAACACCTTACTCTAGCTGGGCTGCCATGTTGGGCATCAGTGCAAAAGGAAGCTCTTAGCCATCATGTGACTGGTGAACTGAGGAGGCTTGATAGGGGTGGGATCTCCCTCACTCAGGGAGAAGGAGAGGAGGGAGAGGGAGATGAGAGTGGGAGGGTGGGACCAGGAGGGGTGGAGGAAGGAGGCTGTGATGGAGATGTGACTTGAATAAATAAATAATTTTTTTTAAAGGTGGTTCATATCCAGGGAGATACTTCATCATAGATGGGCCCTATCTGGGTGAATCCTCCCCTTTTGACATGAGAGGATTAAGACACAGTCACACAGGGCTAGAGAGATGGCTCGGAGGTGAAGAGCACTGGCTGTTCTTCTAGAGGTCCTGAGTTCAATTTCCAGGGACCACATGGTGGTTCACAGCCAACTATAATGAGTTCTGGTGCCCTCTTCTGGTCTGCAGGCGTACATCCAGACAGAACACTGTATACATAATAAACAAACAAACAAACAAATCTTTAACAAAAAAAAAAAACCATAGCCACACAGGTGAGGATAGACAGTCTGAAAACCATAGTGAGAGACTTCACCAGAGACCTACCCACCAGAACTTTTTGGCATCCACTTCCAGAACAGTGAGAAAAGGAACTTGTGTTGTTCAAGTCACCCTTAACACACTGTCTCAGTTAGGGTTTCTATTGTGAAGAGACACCATGACCACAGCAACTCTTATAGAGGAAACATTTAATTAGGGCTGGCTTACAGTTCAGAGATTTAGTGCATTATCATCACAGCAGGAAGCATGGTGATATGCAAGCAGACATCAGGCTGGAGAGTAGTTAAGTGTTCTACATCTGTAGTCTTAGGCAGAAGAGAGAGAACTTGAGCTTCTGAAACCTCAAAACCTGCCCCCAGTGACACACTTCCTTCAACAAGGACGCACCTCCTAATAGTGCCATTCTCTGTGGGGCTATGGAGGCTATTCATTCAAACCTACACACACCCCAAGCTACACTCGGCTCCCTATAATCTTCACTCATAGAGAACAGACACTCCCTTTGGCAGAATCTTGGTCATTTCTTCACAACTCCCATCAGACGCTGTGTATGTACTGGCGGATCTGTGAATGATGGAGGATGGGAGAAAGCAGCCAGAATCCTCCAGGCAAAGGGATGTTCCAGATGAGCAGGATAGAGGCCAAAAAGCACCAATACTACTGAGTTAGAGGTACACACAGCAGTATGAGCCCATGTTTGATCTGTTTTTGAGGTAGACAGATCTGAAGAAGGTAGGCAGGTGGCAGCAACTTAATGATTCTAAAGCCAGAAGAAAATAAAAGATAAGCATGAGCCGGGCGGTGGTGGCGCACGCCTTTAATCCCAGCACTTGGGGGGCAGAGGCAGGCGGATCTTTGTGAGTTCGAGGCCAGCCTGGTCTACAAAGTGAGTCCAGGACAGCCAAGGATACACAGAGAAACCCTGTCTCGAAAAACCAAAAAAAAAAAAAAGATAAGCATGAAGTACCTTAAAGTACCAAGAAGTAACAGTGTTCAAAAACCCAAAAGGTCAGGACACAGCAGAGGACACAGGAAGCCACCTGAAGATACTTCCAACTGCTAATACTGGCAGGATGTGTGTGGTACAGGGCTCTAGATGACAACTCAAAATATAAACTAAATATGCATGAGCCCTTAGTGATACTGCGGAGTGCATGAGTAAGTGGATAAGGGAAGGGGAAATAAGATTTATTTTGTTTCAAGTGGCATTTCTTTTTTTGTTGTTTGTTTGTTTTTCAAGACAGGGTTTCTCTGTGTATCCCTGGCTGTCCTGGCCTCACTTTTGTAGACCAGGCTAGCCTTGAACTCACAGAGATCCACCTGCCTCTGCCTCCCAAGTGCTGGGATTAAAGATGTGTGCCACCACGCCCTGCGCAAGTGGCATTTTCATCTCCACTCACAGCCGCTTGCTTCCTGGACAAGAAGGAAAGAGACCTGAGCCAGGACACCTGGCCATGACGGCCTTAAATGAGTCTGCAGAACAACACTGGGGAGTCAGGTCCCCAGGCAAGGTGTGGTGACGACACTTCCCTCTGTGGTTTTCTTCCTAAAGTTTGTTATGCCAGCATAACACAAAGTTGAGTGAGACTCTACAAGCACATATCAGTAATGAGATCCCAGTGAGTTCAAGGACAACTCTAAAAAAAAAGTCTGAGAAATGATGCATCAGAGGAGACCAAGAAGATGGGGCAGTGCCATGTACTAAATTAAATCCCAAAAGAGGCAGGCATCTGATGGAGCACCTGTTGTCATTGCTGATGAAGTCTAGAAGGCAGGTAGCAGTGAACACAAACACAGAAAGGTAGATGTCAACAAGCAAAGAGTACCAGAGACACCTCCCCCCCCCCCCGTACCATATTAGCAACTTTCCTCTAAGTACAAAACTACTCTAAGGTGGGAAGGCAAGAAAGACAAATCTCAGAGGCTTTAGATGTCTCCACGGTGGCCCTGTTGAGATCAGTTCCTTTTTCGAAGGACTGCTCAGGGCTGAGACAGACACCCACTCCACCCCTACCCTCCGTGCCAGACAGCACTCAGTGAGCACCGTTTCTATCACTCACCTTTCATTAAACACTCAGGTGTGAGGGCTGGCTGGGGTTTTAGTACAAATTGTGCCAAATGATGAAAGTGGTGGGCTCTGATAATGGATAACACCCATCTTCTGGATCTTTGTAAGCAGCCAGCCAAGGTGCTGATCCCCAGGGAAACTGAACAGCTTCCCCATGGTGCCTCAATGCCTTGTTTTAGCACAATGAGAACTTGGTGATTTTCCAGTCGCATGGGATATGAGACCCAGGGGATAGGTGGAGCCAGAGCAAGATGGAGATGACTACATAATGGGAGTCTAGTGTGTTTTTAGAAACATAAAAGACAAATTCCCTGGTTGAAAACCACACTTTAACTATTGACAAGATGGCTTCCCAGTGTGTGAAGTGAGGACATAGGCTCTGAGGAAGCAGACGCACTGTTCAGGTTAGAGACTGGCCAGGGACAATCTTCCTTGAACCAAAGAATCCTTAGTTGTTGTATTTGCAACCCTTTTATTACTAAATATAGATGTCAGCCAGAGAAAGGTGCGGCCTGCTAGAGGCCAACTATCCCAGCAAATGCCTCCAAACACTTATGCTATGGTGTGTGTCTTAGTTAAGGTTTCTGTTACTGTGAAGAGACTCCATGATCATGGCAATTCTTATAAAGGAAAACATTTAATTGGGGCTGGCTTACAGTTTCAGAGGTTTAGTCTATTCTCACCAAGGCAGGAAGTATGGCGATGTGCAGGGTGCTGGAGTAAAAGCTGAGAGTTCTACAACTTGACCTGCAAGCAGAAGAAGGAAGAATGAGACACATTGGCTAGCCTTGAGCTTATATGAGATCTCGCCCACCTTCACAATTACCCACCTCCTCCACGAAGGCCACACCTACTCTAGCAAGGCCACACCTATTCTAACAAGGCCACACCTACTCTAACAAGGCCACACCTCCTGATAGTGCTACTCCCTATGGGTCTATGGGGGGGCCATTTTTATTCAAACCATGGTAGTATGTTAGTTACTTTTCTCGCCATTGTGACACAATGCCACTTAAGGAAGGAAGGGTTTATTTTGGTTCATAGTTTGAGGGTGCAATCCAACATGTCTGGGAAAGCATGGCATCAGAAATCTAAGGCAGTGGTCATATTGCATTGACAATCAAGAAGCAGAGAGATGAATGAGCCAGTGCATGGTTCGTTTCTTCCTTTTGTTGTCTGTGACCTCAGAGCACAAAATGGTGCCACCAAAACCTAGGGAGGATCTTCCCTCCTCAATTAATCCTGTCTAGAAAATTCCTCAGAGACATGCCCAGAGATTTGTCTCCTAGGTCATTCTGTATCCTGTCAAGCTGAGATCAGCATTATCTGCTTCATACAATTTCAGCAATCGGCCTGAGTAAACCACTTGCGCCTCAGGTAAAACCTGAAAAGCCTGCTGTTGGAAGAGGTCCATTACTTTTGTTCAAAAGAGCTGATTTCAATGCTGAGATCTGGTTACCGCCCCTTCTAAGGCATTATCTTGATTGGTTAATTAATAAAAGTCGCTGATGGCCAATTAGCTGGGCAGAAAGGGTATAGGAAGGTGGAACTTCCTGAGACAGAAACAGGAACCCTGCATTTTACACAGAGGATTTGCCCTTTCTGCCAGGAGACACGGAAGCAGAGAGACATGTTTGAGAGCTCTGGAAGGTAACAACAGGCCACATGGCAGTTTGGGATTAGCTGGTCTGGGTTAATTTAGATTAGCTAGTTGATAGTCTGCCCAGCTAAGGGCTAAGTGTTGAAACATTAAAAGGTCTTGATATATTTAATTATTGGGGAAAGAGCTGCGGTGACCTATAGGTCGTCAGTCAAAGCAATCCAGGCCCATCGGCCTCCTGCCGAACCTTAGCTGTTCTGCTGGTCTAATATAATAGTTTATAATTATTAATAAGTATCCAACAGATACCCCACAAGCTTCACTGCCAGACTGCACCACCAGGTGGTCCCACCAGGCATACAGGCTTCTAAGGCAAGTCAGGCCTGCGGATCTCACACCAGGCCGCTGGCTGCTCCACTGGCCTAATAATAATAACATATAGTTATTAATAAAGATATTAGTTAACAGAGTTTAGGTTACAGGTGGCGAAGGCCAACCTTGGTTCAGGGCTTTTTCCTCAGGACAAGTCAGGCGGGTCAGGCCTGCCGGCCTCCACCTGCCTGCTAACTGCTCCGCCAGCCTAGTCTTATAGTTTATACTTATTAATAAATACAATTGATAATTAAATTGCAGTTTCAGCCTGCCCTTGAACTTGACTGTGTAAGCCCTGCCCTGGTGGTGTTCATCCACGTGAGCACTATAAGGAAGCAATAGAGACATCAGGGACACATCTGTGAGACTGTCTCCAGATGGCCTGAGTCTGATGATTGGCAGGAAAGTGAGATCCACTGGAGATGCAGGCCTCACCTCAGGAGATGAGGTGCCCAGGGACCAGCCATCACCACCAATCAGCAATGGAGAAGCAACAGGCAAGGGAAGGATGAGATTTGTGGACCAAAGAAGTAAAATATGAGGAGGGGCTGCCAGGGAACACACCCAGTAAGAGGCAGCAGAGGAAAAGACTTTCTCAACTCTCACGCCTTTCTCTGCTCTCTCACCCTGCCCCAAGTGCCGCTAGCTCCTTATTGGATAAGAAGCTGAACTATCCATTAAGGTGGATAATCCAGACCATGTCATATGTGGTAGTTTAAATGAAAATGTCTCCCATAGGCTTACAGGGAGTGGTACTACTAGGAGGTGTGGCCTTGTTGGAGTAAATGTGGTCTTCTTGGATTAGGTGTGGCCTTGGAGAAAGTGTATCACTAAGAGTAGGCTTTGAGGTTTCAGAAGTGCAAGCCAGGCCCAGTGTCACTCTCTCTTCCTGCTGTCTATGGATCCAGATGTCAAACTCTCAGCTACCTGTCAAGGACCATGTCTGCCTGCATACTGCCATTTTTTTCCACCATGATGATAATGGAGTAAACCACTAAACTGTAAGTCAGCCCCAATTAAATGTTTTCCTCTATAAAAGTGCCATAGTCCAAGTAGATCTCTGTGAGTTCGAGGCCAGCCTGGGCTACAAAGAGAGTTCCAGGACAGCCAGGGTCGTGGCCATGGTGTCTCTTCACAGCAATAGAAACCCTAACTAAGACATCATAGAAGGATATTAGCATGCTGGGCATCATGAAGGATAAAGTCAGTAGAGGTCTGGAGAATAGAGGTGCAGCATTTTATATGGTGGGGGACTGGGAGTCACAGTGCCAATTACTTCTGTCCTAGTCAGGGTTACTTTTGCTGTGATGAAACACCATGACCAAAGCAACTTTGGAAGGAAAGGGTTTATTCTGCTTAGACTTCCACATTACTGTTCATTATCAAAAGAAATAAGGACAGGAACTCAAGCAGAGCAGGGACCAGAAGCAGGAGCTGATGCAGAGGCCATGGAGGAGTGCTGCTTACTGGCTAGCCTCTCACGGCTTGCTCAGCTAGCTTTCATTTAGAATCTAAGACCACCACTGAAGCCACCACCCACAATGGGCTGGGCCCTCACACATCAATCACTAATTAAGAAAATGCCTTACAGCTGGATCTTAGGGCAGCATTTTTTCTCAATTGAGGTTCCCTACTTTTTAGATGACTCTGGCATGTGTCCAGTTGACATAAAACTAGCCAGTACAACTTCAGAGCTAAAGTCCTCAGAGGGCATAAACACAGGAAAGCAGGACACACACTGGACCATCAGAAGGAGCCCTAGGAGTGTGTTGTAGCCCTGAACGCTTTATACATTTGCTTCCTTCAACGTTTTTCTTTTTTGGGGGTGGGGGGTTGCGACAGGGTTTCTCTGTGTATCTTTAACTGTCCTGGACTCACTTTGTAGACCAGGCTGGCCTTGAACTCACAGAGATCCATCTGCCTCTGCCTCCAGAGTGCTGGAATTAAAGATGTGTGCCACCATACCTGGCAATTAGACAGCTGTGAACTGCCATGTGGTTGCTTGGATTTGAATTCGGGTCCTTTGGAAGAGCAGCCAGTGCTCTTAACTGCTGAGCCATCTCTGCAGCCCCTCAACTTTTTTCTAGTTTCCAACTCCTAAAAAGAATTTTATATTGACATTTTAGAATTGACACATTTTATATTCAGACAAAATAAATATTTCTGGAAATTTTTGTGTGCAGACTGGCCATATGAATTCCCATTTTGTAGGTCAGCATGGTTGGATGTTGGTTAAGCTTAATAACCTCACATACATCCCACCCATCAGTATACACACAAACATATTTTCTCTCTCTCTCTCACACACACACACACACACACACAGCCTGAGCATCTCAAGGTCACAGAGACTAAACAGCGTCTCACATCTATGGGTTGGCTGGGCTCTGTGGTTGTACTTGTGGTTAAAAATGCCTGAGCAGCCTCCTGACCCTTAACGCTGGCAGTGCATTATAGGCATGAACTCCACACAACACGTGCATTTACATTCCAGTACCTATGATGACTCATGAAATGAAAGGAAGTCTCTGAGGCAGGCACGTAGTCTGCAAATGTCATGACCATGGTTCAGAAGGTGGTGATTTACTTGAGTAATCGGCCAGAGAAGGCTCTGGGATGGACACACACACACCCCTAGTGTCCTACTGTGTTTTTCAGGTTGCCCATGCTAGAATCACTGGAAATGTCCCATTATTAAAAAGACTTGCCCCCTAATGACAAGTCTCCCAGAGAGACATGCTTCTGTAGGGAGTCCATAGCAGGACACTTTCTAAGCCTTGAACAAATGTCTCCCTGGTCACACATTGCCAGAGAACAAAGTCTTTCTTCCTGAAGATCCATGCTTGTTTCAGAAAGTTCTCTGCAGAGGAGATGGATGATGGGCCCCTGGAGTCCTGATAGAAGAAATGTTCCCTAAATTATGTCTTCTGCTTGGCCTGCTCTGTCTCTCATTTGAAAGACAGGCCTCCAGAAGCATGTAGCTCTCCTCCTTGTCCATGGTGCCCTCTTGTATCTGGAAACCCTCTCCCTATCACCACAGTCGTGTTGTAAGCACAAGCCCAGAATTCAAGCCCAAGGCTGACTCATGTGCTTAAATCCCAACTGAGGGCAGGTGACCTTGCATCTCAGGCCATGGGCCAGTAGCAGCCATAATTCTTTCAGAAAGATGCTTCCCTTCCCTTTTCATTTACAAGAGTCCATTCTGTAATTCGTGCTAAGTATCACCATAGTGATTCCTTCCTCTCCCAGATACTTTGTAACAGATGAACCCCTGAGAAACCCCAAGACTGACAAGAAGACTGTATTTCAAGTGTATTATTACCTCACTTGTGAAACTGGAGTCCATTATTCCCAACACTGCTCAGCAATGTGACCTTGAACATGACACTGTCCCCCTGAGACTCATCGTCCCCACCTGTATAGAGCAGCCAGTGCATGAAGCCAGGACTCATGCTTACAGGCTGTCATAAGGCTTAGCAGACAAGAAAACATGGGAAACGGTCCATCCATACAAAGGAATAGTATTCATTTTTCAAAGGGAAGGGAATTCTGACACATGCTACAACACGGACAGACCTCAAGGGCATCGTGCTAAATGAAATAGTGCAAACACAAAAGGCAAATGTTTTGTGATTCCATTTACATGAGGTCCCTAGAGTTGTCAAATCATAGAGACAGAAAGTAGGAAGGTGGGTGCCAGGAGCTGGGGAGGGAATTTGGTGCCAGTGTTTTATGGGAACAATTTCAGAGTGTGAAGATGAAACACTCTGGAGATTCACAGCAATGATGTCTGCACAACCATGTGAACTGCACACTTAGAACTGGGTCAAGTTGTACATTTTATGTTATAGGTATTTTACACAATAAAAAAGACAATACAGAAGAAACCTGCTAATCATCATGCTAGTGAGGTGTGGGTGGGGAAAGGCAGTGTGGAAGGGCAAAGGATACACAGAGCCTCACCTGCCCCTACATAATGCAGCAGGGGTGGAAGAAGACATCCAGAGACCCGCCCACCATGCCATGCAATATGGGTGGGGAGAGACACCCAGAGACCTCCCTCCTGGTGCTTGGCTTGGGCCTGATGTAGACATGCAGAGGCCCACCTCCTGCCATGCCATGCAATATGGGAGGGAGAAGATGTTCACAGACCCATCTGGCCTTCCACCATGCCACATGGGCAGGCTACAGACACCTAGAGGCCCACTTGCCACCATGCCATATATCAGTGTGGACAGAGGAGGCCACCTAGAGGCCCGCCAGCCACATGGTCCACCTGCAGCAGGAGCCACTACAATGTGCAAGTATGTGGCAGACAGATAGATGTAGGCATAACTTATAAACTATTAATATCTATAAACACCTACCAACCCACCAACCTGAGGCACATTATAAAGGATATACCAAGATGAAAACATTCTCAGGTGTGGTTCCTTGAAGGCACCTGGTCAGCAGTTCATCCAAATCAACATACACAGGGAACGCAGCAATCAGCACTCGCTTGGTGGTCACCTGGCTAACACGATGGCCGCCACCTCACTTCCACTTGGTGTCAAGTCCTCCTCCATCTCTCCCGTCCAAGACTATCAAAACCACCCAGGTCAGGTGCCGAACTACTGTTTGTTTTCACTGTCTCTTCACCATCTGTTCACCATGTGTGACCCCGACCCTGGAGCCAAGGCCTCTCTGCCCGTCCAGTTTCATTATGGCCTCTTATGCCTTCGTGGGCTTGCTCAGAGCAGGTACCACATTCCATGGCCTTTTCTCAGCCTCAGCACTGCCTGTCCACACTGCAGAATCTCCACAGAGAAGGTTTTGTTCTCCTCAGCTGGCCTCAGCCTTCTCAGGTGGCCACTTGATGGGTCTCCAGCCAGTGTTGGTGGGCCTCCATCACTCAGCAGGTCCTTGGCTCCACATAACCTCAGATGACCCCAAGGTGCTGGCCAGCAAGTCCAGACATCACAATTGCCCAGCACTTGCCAACAATGCCAATGAACCGAGTGTACCAGTGCCCACACTTGGGGCCCGTGCTGTCACTTGAGGCCACAGTCTCATCATCATGTTGGGCTAGGTGCCGGTCCCCCCCCCCCCTACTTGGCACCACGGTCTCTGGGCAGGTCTCTGGCCAAGGCTTTGGAAACATGGCTTTCACAGCTCCAAACCAAGGCTTCACCTGGCCTCAGCCCAATCCTTGGCTCAGCCCCATCTAGGCCGCAAGTCTCAGCAAGTCTCGGGGCTAGAGTCTTTTGAAGTGGAGCAGCATTGAGAAGCAATGCCAAGTAAAAAGTCCTCTCAAGTTTTCCAGGCCTTCCTTTTTATACATCTCCCTAATTATGCACCAGAATGCCTTCTTGTTGGCCAACCTTATGCCCTCCTCCTGAGGCACACCTGTTCCACGATCACATGCTCTCCCAGGAAGATCACAACCTCTCCCAGGTTCACCTCACAGGTGCAAGTCATTTAGGTTGATTTTGCATGCCCTTTTTATGAGATTGTTTTTCAGAAACACTCCCACAACTTTTATATATTAATTCAACATAATTGTGTTTGAAAGAAATTCAAATCACCACAGATAGAAGAAAAAGAGAAGTGGGACAGTTTGAGCATTATGAAGAGAGATGTAACTGGAGACTCGAGCGTGGAGAGGAATATCCTGTTGTGAGTATCCAGCCCAGCCACCTGAGGCCAGGATGAAGTCCCGACCCATGCTGCCACTGAGGGCCATGTCTGGGTCTGAGTCTGTGCAGCAGGAGGGTTTGGTGTCAATGTCCATGGCTCATATTACCACTAGAGAACACAGAGATGTTCCTGGCCTGGGAAGCCACCAAGTGGATGTCCAGGGGCTGTACAGAACTGGTCCCACCACTCACTGGGCTGCAGTACTCTGGAGACCTGGCCCCACTTCTCTCTCACCTGTGGCAGCACTTGGGAGAGCAGGTCCTGTGCCTTCCCTGAGCAGCACAGTAAAGCTGGCCCTGCTGGAGGGGGAACAGGTGAGCAGTATCTAAGGGTGGGAATGCAGGAGTGCTGATCCCGCCACTTCTCTGCTATGAGGTGGCATGGGCACAGAGGTAATGCCCTCTCCCCCACTCACCCCTCATCACCTATGGTAGTCAGGAGAGCTGACCCTTAGGTCATAAGAGCAGTAGAGGTATCCCTGCCCTGCTCTAGCTATAGTACTTGGGAGAGCAGGCTTTGCACCTCTCCTGGGCAACATAGTAGTGCTGGCCCTGATGGCGAAGTCACAGGTGAGCCAGCACCAATGGCGTGAGAGTGGGAGGGCTGACCCTGCCTGTCATTCAGGCTCCGTTTCCTGGTCCTGAGAGGGGGATTCTGAAAGGGGAAGCTGGGGGGGGGGGGGGAACAGCTGGGGCAAGAAAGAGACTTCTCAGGAGACAGCTTTACTGAGACAGCTCATTTTAATTCCAGGGGGAAAAGGCAACTTGAGCCTTTGCAGGGAAGGTAGGGGTTTTGGGGGTGAGTGCACATTATTGGCCAGGGCCAGGATGCTGGGGATGCCTCAGTTTCATGAGGAGGAATTCCAGGTGCTGTTGGACGTGACCTTATAAGGGGAAAGGAAGTTCAACCTGGTACCAGGCTACATGACCTCTGGGGAGAGGCAAAGGTGGGAGGGGGCACAGGGACACACAGGCCCAGGGCAGTGGGCAGAGCCATCCTACTCCTGCAGATCTCAGGATTAGAGTTCCAGGATTTGGACATGCCTAAACCCCACTCTTACTCCTGATGGCTCGCCCTTGGTCCCTTGGTTCCCTGGCCCCACACCTGCCTCCTGCTGATGGCAGCATTGGGTGGCCTAGCCAAAGCAATACTGGAGAGCTCACCCTGGTGGTGCAGATAAGGGAGAGCTGGCGCATTGACCAGCTCAGCCACCACCCAGGCCCAGATCTAGGGCACTGAGTCAGTCCACCCCAAGGTCAACATCATCTGTGAACTGTTGAGGGACACGAAAGGGCTAGTCCTGTGATCCAAAGCTGCAAGATCTCCAAGACACAGGGCAACAACAAGGTAACCAGGAGGAGGCCCTGTGAGGATTCAATATTGATAGTGTCACAGAAGCCAAAGACCAATGACTCATTGCAATGAACATTTGCAAGTAAAGATGTGTGGACATTGGGTATAGTATGGGACACACTATGACACACTAGAGCTTCCACGATGAGACATTTTCTATGCTTTGTTTTATTTTGTTTGTTCTTTATTGGGGGAAGGTTTCAAGATATGAGAGGATAGGGAGATGAGTGGGACTGGGGTGCACGGCATGAAACTCATAAAAAATGAAAACTTTGGTTTTTTTTAAAGAAGAGATATAACTTGAAGTAGTAAATAAACATTAAATTTTTTTTTAAAAAAAGAGAGAAGACAGATGAGAAGGTAGAAGAACAGAGAAGAAAGAGCAGGCAGAATCAGATGGGGTAGAGATAGTAAAAGTGAGGTCTCAGGAAACCAGGAATGGGAACTCCAGTAGACTACAGACCTACAAAGAAAGGCTGATATCAGGTGCAACTGGACCAGTTTAGCAACAACTACTTCTCTCTTCCACAGCTCAAATCAGCAGTCAATGAGGGTTCCAACAGAGCACTCAGCCAAAAGTTGGCCTGTGCATGAGAAAACGTGGCCCTGGGAAGCATGAGAAAGAGTCCACAAGCTCACGGAACCAGCACCACCACTCTAATAACTCCAGAGAACACCACCTACCCACCAACTTTGTCCAACTGTGGCAAAATGCCTGATAAATATGTATTTGGTACTTGTTCTATATAAGTATTTATTTATTTATTGTAATTATTTATTTATAAGTTCAGAGTTTCAGAGATTTCAGTCTATAAACATTCGGTCTTCTACAACTCTCTTGTTTCTAAGCCCATAGTGAAGCAGAAATTTCTGGAAAAGGGTGTGGGAGAGGAAATCTGCTCACTTCATGGTGGCCAGGATGTGGGGAAAGAAAGAGACAGTAGAGGAGTGCAGGCAAGCCAGGGTCCCTACACCTTTTGAGGGTACACCCTCAGTGACCCACTTTCTCCAACAAGGCTCTACCCCTTAAGGCTTTCACCAACATCGCCACCAGCTGGGAACCAAGACTTAACACATGAGCTTTGGAGAAATATTCCAGATTCAATCTAGACCGTACATTGTAGACTGTCTGTTGCTAAAGATTTTTTTAAACTGTGAATAAAAGTAGAAATTAATAGCAACCCTCACCCCTAGGAATGGTCTTCCAACACTGTGATACATAATAAACACCTTCAGATTCTGATATGCTCCAGAGTCATCATCAAAGACACACATTCCTGCATGAACCTCCTGGTGTCTTCAAAGGTACTCTTTCTCTTTCTTATCTCGAACCAAAATAAGGTTGACTGCACCCTTTTTTTTGATGCCTTATGGATTTCCATTTATTATAAGTTCTTCTCACATGATGAAATGTTTGTAATTTGTTTTTTTTTTCTTTTTGTTTTTGTGGCTTTTTGGTTGTTTTTATTTCATTTTGGGGGTAGGTGTTGTTTTGAGATGGGGTCTCATTATGTCAGTCTTGACTGGCCTAAAACTTGCTTTGTAGACCAGCCTGGCTTCAAACTCACAGAGATCCACCTTCCTCTGCCTCCCAAATGCTAGGATTAAAGGGGTGGGCCAACAACAACAACATTTTTTTTCTCTGCTGGGAATCAACCCAAGGCCTGTGCAAACTAGGCAAGCACTCTACTATCTAAGCTACAGCCCCAGCAAGGATGATACATGTCTTTAATGTTGAATCATTTTTTAATGTGTGTGTTGTGTGGATGCATGTTTTGCACATGTGAGCACATATATGTGCAGGTACACATGCGTGTGTGTCCGTGTATGTGTGCATGTACAGGCCCAAGGCTGACACTGAGTGTCTTCCTCAATCACTCTCCACCCTGTATACTGAGACAGGGTCTCTCACTGGAGCCCAGAGCTCATCAACTAGACTAATGTCAATAGTCAGCTTTCTCTAGGGATCCACTGTGTCTTCTCCTGAATGCTAAGATCAAGCAGACTGCCACACCTGCCCAGCTTTTACATGGGTTCTAGAGATCTGAACTCCAACCCTTACACTTGCATGGCAAGCATTTTACTTGCTAAGTTGTCTCCCCAGTTCCCTGAGTGTTGAACCTTAATGATAGCATGTCATGTGTCATTGTGAGTCTCTGTAGTATTTCATTTGCACTCATTCATCTTGGGGAATGCTCAGGCTGTTTGCAGGCTTCTAATGTGATGGGCCCTGTGGGGATGTGCAACTTCATAAAGGACCATTGAGGGTGTTCATAAGAAACTCCCAGATGAGAAATCCTGAGTTCAAAGTGCGAGTGTGCTCCTCGGTGTTTTTCACTAAAGCATCCCCAGAAAAGCTACTCTAGCTTCACTCACCAATCTGTGTGACAGTACCTGGGAAATCAGGTTGGGCTCAATAAAATTTGCTAGACAAACACCTACCAAACAGAAGCACAAAGTTAGAATGTGACTCCAAACCTTCAGGGTTCCCAGGGGTGCCTGTCTCCTAGTTGACGGAGACTGCTGTAAGCACGGTTGATGTTTATTGTCATGGTATTGCAGCAGATGACAGAAGCAATATCTGGAGAGGAGTCTCTGACCCACAAAATCCTCCCTACTTCACAGCCCCAGCCACACCAGGCCAGAAGAATATACCCAAGGTGGCCTAACCAGTTCTATTGGCCTTCTCCTGTGCCCTCCCAGCCCACCAAAGAAGCCAACATTGGTTTTCACAAGCCACAAGACTGGAGACCTGGCCCACTAGAATACATGGAAGGCCCCACCTCCAGGCTGCTCCAGGTGGCTTTGACAGCATTGGTTTTGTGTTAAAAGTTAGTGGTCTGTTTTAATTGACGGTCTTGCAGCTGTCCCCTGAGCTGCATTATTTGTGAGTATAAGAACCATGCAGGACTCTGAGCATCTCGTCAGCTGTAGGACACAGGACTAGAACCTGGCAGGACCCAGGAGGTGACTATCTCCTGTGGCAGTGATCACTGAAAGCCCTGAGTCAGTGCCAACCCATAGGAGGCCTGAAGACACTTGATTCTATGTCACCCACACTAGAGGGTGACCCAAAAGATAGGTTTGTACGTGAGGAAAACACAGGGCTTTCCTGCATGCACATGAGTGCCACCTCCTGGTCTCAGATCCCTGACCTCACGTTTCATGGGGTGTAACAGAATATTTTTATTTATAAACACTTATATTTATTAATACTTAACAAACACCTATAAAATACCTAAATCCTATAGCCTAAAACCTATAATCTAAAATCTATAATCTAAGAATACCCTAATACCTAAGAACACTCTACTATCCATCTAAAAACACTTAACTAACATTTTAACTTTTTAAAAAGGATATTAATATTGTTAGCATAGGTCTATGCAGGATGACTTGGTTTACAGCAGTCTTGTCAGTAAGTCCTTTTCAAACCTTTGTGTCAATTGGACCTTATTTTGCCAGTTCATATGGCCAGTTTATTTCCACCACCAAATTGTGGACAGATTATAAAGTCAGTCTGTTCCAATCGTCAAACGGAGGGTGGCTTTTTTTCATCAGCTGAGACTCACCTCCACAGACTCCTTGGCCCAGGCAAACCTCACAGCTGAAAGCCTCTCCAAGTGGTTTCTGAACTTCGCTCTGCTAGCTCTCTCTTTTGGTGCTTTGGGGTCCCAAAACAGATGCCTTCAAGGAACTCTCTCAGCAGGTTTTATGCCGTGCCCTTGCCTCTATCGCAGTCTAAATTCTGTTAATGGCATACCTTGCTATACACTTCTCCAGCGTGACTTCTCAGTCGGTGAGGGCAGGAGGAAGAGGGAGACCACGTAGAATTTTTCTGGCTTTCTCTCGATGTCCAGCAGTCCTGTTGCTTCTCGACGTAACTGATGTTATCTGTGCCGCTTGTGCTATTTCTTAGCCACGCCCCTTCAACGGGGCATATCTTCAGGACACAGCTTGGCTTTGTCCATTTCAGCAGGTTAAAGGAACGTCAAGCTCCTCCTTATGCACTGCCAGATGCTAATCTGAGCTGCATACTAATTCACTAAAGGCCTAACTTCTACCACAATGGGATCTACCGTAGGAGCTCTGGGGCCAAGAACTTGTGTCTCTGACAGTCCTGAAATGAACTAAGTAGCCTGAACTGGGGTCCAAGTCCTGGTCGCTGTCATTCCTACAGCAGGGCTGCTCGGCTGTCACTTATCTTCTTCCTAATTTTTTTTTTTTTGGTCTAAATAAAGCAGGGTCAAAAACTTTAAAATGGAGCCGGGCGGTGGTGGCGCACGCCTTTAATCCCAGCACTCGGGAGGCAGAGGCAGGCGGATCTCTGTGAGTTCGAGACCAGCCTGGTCTACAAAGCGAGTCCAGGACAGCCAGAGCTACACAGAGAAACCCTGTCTCGAAAAAACCAAAAAAAAAAAAAAAAACTTTAAAATGTTGGAGGGCCAATAATGACAAGATTGTTAACTGTACATACTCCAGGCCCTCCCCACCTCTCTTAAGACACAGGAGATGGCAGAACTTAGAGATGAGCATGAAGAACTCTTCAAGGTGACGTATTGGGGAAGGCTGGAGGACTGGGATGGGAGAGTTGGGTGAGTATGTTCAAGCTATATTGATTACATGTGTGAAAATGTCAAAGAATAAAAAAGGATAAAATTCTTCAGATGCATGCTGTCACACACTGGTAATCCAGCACTTGGAAGGTAGAGGCAGGAGGATCAGGAGTCCAAGCCACCCTTGGCTATATAATGAGTTCAAGGCCACACCAGGTCATGTAAGATCGCATTTCAAATAAATAAAAAAATAAAAGTAAATGAGCTGGCAAGATGGCTCAGCAGGAAAAGGGACTTACCGTCAAGCTTGACCACATGAGTTGTATCCGTAGGACCCATTTGGTGGAAAGAGAGAATGGACTTCCACATACTTGCCATGGTATATATGCACCTGCAAACACACACACACACACACACACACACACACACACACACACACAAATTCATTAATTAATTAAAATTAATTAACTAACTAATAATTTATAAAACAATAAATCTCTTCCAGGGATTCTGAGGCTCAGCCAAGTGGGGATGGATAGAGGATGTGGCAAGTGGGATACAGAAGTCAGGCATCCCCAATAAATCTCTTCCAGGGATGCTGAGCCTGAGCCAAGTGGGGATGGATAGAGGATGTGGCAAATGGGATATAGAAGTCAGGCATCCCCAGTATGCCTCAACGGTTTCCTGATAAGTCTTACCTGCTGTTCACTACAGCCCAGCCTTGGTCCCTCTGTCACTGTAGGTAGCTCTGAAAAAAGACCAGTTGTCTCAGAAGAACCAGCAGGCTGCAGTCAAGTGCTTACCCTATGGAAGGTTCCCTCCATGCCTACTCTCCCACACAGCTCCTGAAGCTGTGCTAGCCCCATCTTTCTCAAGCCCCTAAAGGGGGGCTACAGAACATGGGGGATACTACAAGGGCAGCCCCAGGTTCGTCCTGATGGTGCTGCTCTGTATTTGCCTTCCTCACTAAGCACAATAAAACCAAGGGAAGAAACTACCCAGAAGAAACCAGGATGCCCTTGTGGAACAGCTGTCACTGGAAGGACCAGAAACAAATTTTGTTCAACATCACAGAACCCGAAAGGACCCTCCTGACAGACACAAGAAAATAATTCCTGCAAATGCATAGAGTGACCACAGCAGACATGGATAAAGAGGTCCTCAGGGTTTGATTTTTGTTACTATTACGATTTCCCTGGGGCTCCTTCTGGTTGGAGTCAATATGAAATCCTCCAAGGAAACATGGATCCATAAACAGGAAGACTCAGGAGCCACTGTAATCTCACCTGCTGTTCTGGGCACTGGGGCAGACCCACAGGCATGAAGGCCTGCCTGTGTAGGTCCGCTTACTGTGGAGGCACCTTCCCCCAAGTGTCCCTTGCATCCTGCATGCTAGAAGTGCTAATGAGAAAGACCACCAAGATGACAACATGTCTGAGTTAGCTTTCTAGTTGTGACAGAATGTCTGACAAACAGCTTAAGAAGAGGAAAGATTTATTATCTCACGACTTCAGAGGTTTCTATTCATCATGGTGAGCTGAGCATGGTGGAGCTGCTCACATCATGTAGACAGGAAGTGGCCACAGAGATGGCCACACTAACTGGCTTTCTTCCTTTTACCCTTTTATTCTACCCACTCTTCAGCCTATAGGGCAGCATTGCCCACATTCATACTGAGTCTTGCCCACTTGGCTAGTCCTCTCTGGAAATGCTCACACTATGGTATATGGACAGTAAAGAGAATGCCTGAGCTTGTGTGCTCTCTCCCTTCACCCTTTGATTTCATTGAAGCTCCATTCAGGGAAAGTCCTCCAGGAATTTTCTCATTCCTATAACAAAAAGGCTGGACAAGAAGCAACTTCCAGAAGGATGAGTTTATTCCGGCTCACCATTTGAGAGGTTAGAAGCTACTGTGGCACTGTGTTTGTCTCAGCTGGTCACCTGGATCCAGTCAGGAAGGAAGGAGAAAGGAATGATGATGCCCAGCTCGCTCGCTTTCTCCTAAGGCAATCTGAGATCCAAGTCCACAGAACGATGCTGCCTACACTCAGTGGCTCTTCCCTCTGTGTTAAACTCTTCTGGAAACAGTCACAGGACACACCCAGCTGTTCATTTCTGTGGTGACTCTCAGCTATCGAAGTTGACAGTGATGATTTCCCATCACACTCTCTCAGTTCATCCTCCCTGGGAAGTACCCTCACCTTACACACCCTGTACTGATCTAGGTGTCTCTTTGTCCTGTGAGGTTGATGACTGAGATGAATCATCACAACTCAAGCTCACAGAGAAGAACTTTGCTCTCAGTGCTACACAATAGTCAAGACCCCTGGGCACTGCAGCAGCCTTCCCTCTGTTGTCCTCATTAGTATGTCATAGAATGGGATTATGTCTTCAACATGAGCTGCCTGTGACAAGCCAGGTAATGGGTTCTCAGTGAAGTTTTGGCTCCTTCTACCCTCTTCTCTCAGTCTTTTCTCTTTCCAATTAACCCAAATCTAACTAACTTTTCCACAAACACTCATTCCCACAGCTCCAAAGTATCTGTGGCCAGGAAACAGGTGCCCATGAAGGTGAAGCTTCCTCCCACTTTAGGGGCAACATTCTAGTAGAAATAGCTGCACCAGATGCCCCAGTAGGCTTACTCCTATCAATCTATTAGTGAATGTTTTCTGTAAGTTCTTAAGCGTGGGTCTTTAATTTTACCAATTAAGTTCCCAACTGCTATTCTAATAGGCAGTGTAAAATTCCTCGAGTAATAAAAGTCATTAGATTTACAACTGTGGAAGCCCCAGACCAAAAAGCTGAAGCACCAGGGTCGGGAGTCACTACTTTTTCAATGTTCAGGCTACTTACCTCAGTGTCCAGCCTAGGCCGGGCAATGCAGGAGGTGCTGGGTCCCACAGTAACATTTCAACCATCCCCCTATAGTATCCAGCTTCTATGTTCTGTTTGTCTTTACCAACATAAACATAAATATAATTTTTAATTGTTTTAATGGAAGAAAGGTCCAGTTCCCTGGGGAAGAGCCAAGAGTAGGAAAGGGTGCCCTTAGATAGCACAAACCTCATACCATAGAGATGCCCTTCAGAGGCAGGGGTACTATAGAGATGCCCCTCAGAGGCTGGAGTTGCTTCCCAGGTGGGAAGTATAGCGTGAGAGGACATGAGACACTAGGGTCTGAAAGGCCAAAGGAAGGAACAGTCTAGAACAGCCCTAAAAGGAGGTTATGAGGCTGATTCTGGGCCTTTGAGATGAACTCTCAAACAAAACCCTCAGCACTGCAATCCTGGAATCTGATTCATTTACACAAGCCTTGATCTGCTGCCACCAGACCTCAGGCCATTCCTCCAGACCCCATAGTGACTTAGTGGCCATGGGGGAAAGGCAGTTTTCTACATGAGCCAGTATCTCTGTAGAAAGAACCTTCCTCAACCCAGCTTAGCCCATGTAAGCCAGAGGCTAAAGAAAATGGAATAGAAGCACTCCCACAGGGACCTTTGAAGGAGTCACCTAAAGTCAACTCAGTCCCACTGTGGGGTAAAGTCCTATGGGAAGAAGTGTCTCTCAGCCCTATCAGAGACTCCACACTGTAAGTAATGCCACCTGCCTTCTTCCATACTGCATGCATGCTGTGCTCTGAGCCCTAGGCCTCCTGCAGCCTAAGTTAGCTAATCAAATCTGACCAAAGGGCAAGGGTGCACATGTGTCCCAGCCTCAGGAAACAAGCCTCTGGTTCCCCCTCAAATTGCCCTTCCCCTACAGAATGTCACCCTCCTGTCTGGCTGTGGCTTTCACTTGCTCTGCCACAATGATCTTCCAGCTCAGTAAAGCTGGCCAGTTGTCTTCATCCCACCCTCAATTCCCACAGCTCCCAACTTGGGATGTTCAGTAACACCCCCAAGGTCACAAGCATCTTGGTGGACATGGTGGGTTGAATGGTGCCCTCCCCCAAAATTAAGCCCATGCCCTATACCCCAGAACTTGGAACATGACCTTATATGAAAATGGGGTCTTTACAGGTTGCTGGGAAGAAGAGACACCATGACCATGGCAACTCTTATAAAGGAAAACATTTAATTGGAATGGCTTACAGTTCAGATATTTAGTCCAACATAGGCAGACATGGTGTTGGAGAGGTGTCTGAGAATTCTACATCTAGATCAGTAGATAACCAGAAGAGAGGGTGACACTGAGCTTGGCTTGAGCTTCTGAAACCTCAAAGAATACACACCCCCCCCCCATACATTTCCTACAACAAGGTCACACCTACTCTAACAAGGGCACATCTCCAATAATGTCACTCCCTATGAATCTCTTGGGGCCATTTTCACTCAAACCACCACACAGGTGTAATTAGAGTTCTTGAGGTAAGTCTTTCTAGATTGTCTAGGTGAGCCCTGCACTGATCTGATTGTAAGAGATGAAGTAGGAGAAGATACGGATAGACAGAGATTGGGTATCCTGCCAGAACCAAAGGGTAACAGCTACCAACAGGGACAAGGACAGACCCTCTTCAGGACCTCCAGAAGGAGCCCAGCCCTGCCTGCCCCTTGACTTTGAGCTTCTGGGTTTCAGGACCAAGAGAGGGTACTTCAAACTACCCAACTTCTGGAAAGCTGTTAAGCCAGCTCCATGGAGCTAACAAGTGGCCAACACCCAGCGACATCAGTGGAGAACCAGCACGTGTGTATTCTCCTGCATCAGCAAGCACATGGCAGAAGGTGGGGAGGAGCACAAAGGAAGGGCACAGGAACTGCTTCCTCTGAGCCACAGGGAGATGCTAGCAATTCCCCACCCACACAAAGGCAGGTACACAGAAAGAGGGAAATCTGGGTAAGAGAACATGGTTCAAGAATTTGAGATCTTGTGGTAAGATTCCACAGCCTCCCATTGATAAGGTTCACACGCTCCTGTAAACAAACTCCCACCCATGCCCCTTATTTAAAAAAAAAAATGAAACTTACTGGGGGGGGGGAGAGAGAGAGAGAGAGAGAGAGAGAGAGAGACATTAAAGTAGAAGGGGAACTATTTGGGAAGAAAAAGAATTAACATGAGTAGGAAGGGGACAAGAGAGGGTGATAGGCAAGGGTGAATATGAACAAAATACATTATATACTCCAATGAAAATGTCATGAGGCACAGCACTGTGTATGGTTGATGTATAATAATAAAATATTTCACAAAATTCAATCACCTCTTTCTGCAGCCCCAACACTCGATACTCAGAATTGCTCATCCCAATAAGGATTTTTCTGTCATTTTGATAGTGTTTTCATTATAGATGCAGATCTGCAGAGCAAGAAACAAGTTAAGACACACTGGCCTGGTCTCAGAAGCTTCCAGGCAAAGAGAGCCTGGGTCCAGTGTATGGCATTTCCAGCTGTGTCTGAGAGTTGCTCCTGGGTGGCCTCTGAGGGCTATGGGTGCACACAGCCCTCTGTGCAAAGTACATGGGGGAAGCATTTTAGTTTCACACTGTGTTGCTTTTGGGGTTTTTTTTTCCCCCAGCAACATATTTCTTTTTTCTAATGTGAATAATTCCCAACAAAGCAGTGATGAAATATACATGAACAAAACTGTGCACGGCTTTTAGCTGGAAAAATATCCTCATAGTCAGAAGAGCTGTTTCCGAGGTTGTGTCACTGGAAGCCATTTGATTAGACTACAATACAAGAGAAACAACATTTACAGAAAATACAAATCCAATAACCACACACAGCAGGAAACAGCGTCATATTAATCAACAGGGCACAAGGACGCTGGGCCCTCAGCCCTAACGGAAACCACAGCAGTGTCCACACAAGGGGAATCACTGAGGTCCAAGCCTGGCTGGGGTCAGCTGTCCTGCCCTAGGGCACATATGTCCCCTCTCTTGCAATGAAGGAGAGTCAGAGGAACTTGAATCTATCTGGAAAATAGAGACTGATTGGCCCCTTTAAGAAGGGCTGCTCTGGGGCTGGAGAGATGCTCAGTGGTTAAGAGTACAGACTGTTCTTCCAAAGAACAACCAGGGTACAAATCCCAGCACCCACATGTCAGTACACAGCTGTCTGTAGTTGCTGGGTGTGATGGCACACGCCTTTAATCCCAGCACTCGGGAGGCAGAGGCAGGCGGATCTCTGTGAGTTCAAGGCCAGACTGGTCTACAAAGGGAGTCCAGGACAGCCAGGGATACACAGAGAAACCCTGTCTAGAAAAACAAAAAAAGAAGGGCTGCTCCTTGATTCCAGGGTTGCCTCCAACTTCAAAATACACACACACGTGTGCACGCACACGCGCACGCACGCACGCACATGCACACCGCTGAAGACATTGTAATGTTACAAGTAGTTGCCAATGGTCAGCAAGCTGAATCAATGAAGGGAAAAGGAAGGCAGGCCAGAAAAGGAAGGGCCCCATGCTGGGGTGGATATCCACCTCTGGGGCCCTTTCCATCATCCCAGTGGTAGATGTTTGTCCCTTCACACAGTCTCTCTTCCTGTGCCCCTCTTGCTCTTTCTCTTCTATCATCTCACCTTCCCCAGAGGCTAGTCCTGAATCCCTCCCACCAGTGACCTGCCTCTCTTCCTCCATCATGTTTGGGTTAGCCGCATGAGTCTTCTTCCCAGGAGGTGAAATTCTTCTTCATCAGTGGCACAGAATGAACTCAGCAGTAGCCCTAGACACTCACCCTTCACCCAAGACCTGTAACAGGGACAACTCTGACCCCCTCACGGCCCCAACCGTAGTCCTTATTGCAGCCATACAGCCATCACCACCTCCCTGTGCCTAACTACCCAGGCATCTCAGGGGTCCTCAGGAAAGATATCAGCTCAGGTCCTGACTCAGAGTGAGTTCCTGGTACTCATTCATTCCTGGAGAAGCCTGAGTTCAAACCAAGGCTCTTAAGAAAGAAGCCTGAAGTTGAAACTGCTCTCAGATATAGTATCATCTTCCCAGGTGTGTAATCTCCTGGTGACTTCTTGGACTTATTCTCTCCTGGGGAATTGCCATTTTCATTGGAAACTTAATGTGGACATTGTTTCTGCCCTTCACAGGCCTGACTTTGAAATGTCCTCAGCCTGGCTAGGAAGCCCCAGGTAGCATATGTCTGGTCCCAACACCTTGTTCTCATTGCTCAAGCCCATAGGCTTCTCCCTACCCTGACCTGGACTTTGTGTCTATTTGAACATAGTTGCTTCCTCTTTGCTTAAAAACTTCTTCACAGGAGGCAGTGTTGAATACTCTCCCCACCCACTTCCCAAGCTTAGATCTCATCCCAACCTTAGCCAGGTCATGCTTCAGGCTTCAAAGTCCACCCACATTTGTCACCAAAGACTCTCTTAATTATCCCCATGCCGGGAGACTTTATGTTATGCAGGGAGTCATGAAGAACCATATCCTCACCCCAGATAGAGCACCAATGAAGGACCAAAGAGACTATTCTACCAAAGTCCAACTTGATGAGTCAGTGAGCTTAGCTTATCAAAGTTACTTACAGGAATATGAGAGAGGGGCTATTTACAAGAGCAGGGACAACTCAACAGCAGCTGCCTCACCAAAAAGCCCACTCAGCATGGGTGACAACTCAGGAAAGCCGCAATCCCAGAGTTCTCTGAGGGACTTACAGTTAGCTTGACAGGTTGGAAAGTCTCCTTTCTCACTGGCAATCCTTCTGCTTATATAAGCTTGGGGAAACAGAGCCCTGTGAATCTTCTAAGTTTCAGTGACTTCCTGAGACTTATGAGATGTTTACATAATGAGTCTTAAGGAACCTCTCTAGAATAGAATATTTCAAGTTAGCAATGTCTGTCTTTTTCTATCTTTTTTTCTTTTAAGAATTTCATACCTGAGTACTGTGTTCATGTACTGAACACTGTACAAACCATTTATTCTCTCTTTCCTATCCTCCTCTAATTCTACTCACTTCACATGTTCCTCCCTCAAATCAAATAACTGACCTGTTCTTTTATTATTATTACACATACCACACACACAAAATCTGCTAAGTCCATTTAGTGTTACTCATATGTATACGTTTCAGTACTGACCACTTGGGACTGAGTAACCAACAGGTGACTGGCCCATGGAGAACACTGATTCTCCCTTTCTCATTAGCCAATGAATGCCTGTTACTCTTCAACTAGAGTTAGGACCTTGTGAGATTTCCCCCAACCACACTGGCTTGTCAACTGGTGATGTCATCATTTATGTCTTGTTTAGGAAACCATACTATTGAGATTTCACGAGTGGAGCTTCCCTGTCATAAATGGAAAACACAGTCTCACAGCAGATATCCTTGTCCTCTGGCTCTTACAACCTTTCTGATGTTCTCTGGGCTGTAGCTGTAAGGGTTGCATTGTAGATATACCAACTGAGATTGGACACCCCATGATCTGGTACTTTCTGAACCTTAACAAGTTTCCCTCCAGGATAAGAATGTTTCAATACAAAAAAAAATATTACTACACAACAGCCCATTTGTCTTATCTCTGTCCTCCAAAGCTAAGAAGAGAAACATCTGGTCCCCTCCTTGTTGAGCCTTCCTTCCTGTGATGACAGATAGCCATGTAGCACAGTCTGTACACGTTACTTTCCATCAAGGGTGACTCGAGGACTACCCCCAGCATGGACATCTTCCCATAAATAATGTATATCCACCATAATTAAGAGTTAATTCTCTTAGTACAATCCTTACATGAGACTTCTAACTCATTACCAGAATAGTTCATGCACAAAAAACAAAACAAAAAAAAACTGGACACCCACAGCCCAGCCAGGCCCTCTTTTAGGGGTGGCCCTCTTGCCCTACTGTAATAGCCAGAGATGGAAAGCACTGGTGACCAGACACCTTGGGCAGATAGCAAACTTGCTATGTTCTTCTTTAACCCAAACAAGCCCTAAATCGACAATGAGGGAATCAGTGTCTACCCCATCTTCCTTGCAGCTGAGAAGTGGGGGTAAGAGAGGGGTGCAAGGCAGGCATGAAAAGATCCATTAACTAGGGAAGGGTCAAATGGACCGAGGTGGAGCTTGTTGTGGGGAGGATAACCAGGGAAAGGCTATGTACCTCCTGAAGGGACGTGAGCACACTTGAGCATGTGTCTCTGGCAGGCCTTGCCCTTCTCCCCTATTCCTTCTGCCTTGCTAAAAACCTTTAGATGACATTCCTAAAGCTAGCCCCCAAGGTCTATTCCATTATTTGGCCACTTCCTCCTCCTGAGGCTTACTACAAATGTCCAGCTATCAAAATATTAAAGTCCAGCAATCAAAATCCCCCTTTGGCCCACCTAATTAACATGCCTAATTAAAATTAAACACCTCATCCTAACACCAGGTTTCCTCTTGTACCTTTATAAACTGCCATTTTCCTGTGTCTGTCTCCTCTGACTCCTCTCTATCCAGAGGCAGTCCTTTGTCCCTTTGGGACAAATATCCCTGCCCCCTCTCCCTAGTTCCCTTCCCCTTCTCTCTTATCCTTTATCTCCTATCTGTCTCTTATTCCTTCCCCTCTTTCCCTCTGGAACAAATAAATCTTTGTGCTGAGAACTTGGTCTTGGGCATTCTAAGCCAATACTTTTCCTTTCACCTGCAATGACATGAACCATCCCAGACACAATGATGCCATGTGTGAGAAAGTGGGTTGACAGTATAAGGAGCAGTGAGTGATGTGAATGCTTTTAAAATAAACTGGAGAAAACATATGCACATATCTACCTGTAAACACACAGATGCCTGGAAAGGCCTGGAAGGTTTCCTGGTTTCCCTGAGAGAGGCAAGACAGGGCATGAAGCAGGCCTCTTGGTCTATTTTATGCATGATCACTTTCTGTGTGGCTTGAGCAGTAAGTTCATGTGACTTTTGTAAGGACAAAAGCAGCTATGTATATTAGGGCTGAGGGAGACAGCTCAGTGATTGAGTGAGTGTCTAATGTGCACAAATAGGTAGGCTCAGTCCCCACTACTAGGAAGAAAAGAGAAGTAAACACACACACACACACGCACACGCACACGCACACGCACACGCACACACGTACTGGTTACTTTCCACAGCTGTATCTACAAACCTTCTAAGAAGCAGCTGAAGGAAAGAAGAACTTATTTTATCTCAGGAAGGCATGGCACGGGCATGGCTCTTGGCTGTGGCAGCAGGCTCCTTGCCCACATCTGGGTGGATCAGGAAATAGAAGGAGAAGAGGAAGCCCACCCTGCCAAGCCTCCCTCCAGCCAGGACCCACCTCCTAAAGGTTCCGCAACTTCCCAAAAGAGCACCACCATCTACATGTGGGCCCATGGGGACATTTACATTCTAATCATGACACTATGATCTCCTAGGCACTACACAGGGTAATGAGAGTTCTGAGAGTCCAGTGCCTGTTCTGTGTGTCCTGGGCTACCAGAATCCTCTGAACCTCCCAGCAGTTTCTGCACTGTGACTGCCACCACACCCCTTCAGCCACGAAGGTAGAAGTACAGAGTCAACAAGTAGTTCACCCAAACTACACACAGGAAAAGGGATGAGTTGGAGCTATCACCCAGGGGCTCTAGTGGGGCCCAGCCTCTGTTCTATACATCCCAGAAATCCCTTCCTGTGGGGACCTCTTCAGTCTGAATGCAGGCAGCTTTCCACTAAGTACAAGAGACTATCATAGGTCCAGCCAGCTACCCTCCCATGAGGCCACTTCAGCCCTGCTCCCATGTGCACTGAGGTTGTGGAGGGGCTTTCTACACTCATGCTTTGTTCGTAGTACCCAGCACAGTGTCTGCCAGCAGAAGCCTACAATAGTGTCATGTTCCAGGATGTCTGAAATAAATTCCATGCTGGCACAATGAGTTATGCCTGCTGTTTGTGATTCCTGTTGCTCTCCAACCAGGACTTACGATTCCTGTGGCTTTGGTCAAGATTCCTATACCCTTGCTATCTATGTTTTCCACCCTGCTGTGCAAGGTGATTACTCCTCACAAAACTGTCCTGAAATCTGATTCTCTGAAGACTGACCTTTCCCTGGTCAAGGGAAAGACCCAGAATACCAGCACCTACATAGCCAATGTAAGGGCTTTATTGTTGTTACGGTCACATCAGTGACCAGAAAAGATGTGACAAGAGGCACTGTCATTTAGAGACAGGTACAAATCTGTAGCCTGCTCCCCCAATCCAGCGCTCTGGGTGGACTGCTGGGACTAAACACATCCTGACATCTACACCTAACAAGTCATCAGAACTCCAGGCCAAGAGACAATCCATCTAGAAGCTTCTTCTTGTCACTGAACTGTTTCCAAAGGAACACCAACCAGGAGAAGGAAGCTCCTGTGGGAAGCCTGAGGAATCCTGAGCTCTTCCTAGGGGAAGAGAAGGTCGAGGGGATGAGAACCCTGGCTCTGCTTCTTTCTCAGCTGTCCCTTCCACACATGCCAGCCCAGGCACCTTCCTAGGTAGATGGAGCGCCCTGCACAGAACACTCCCACACCTTCATAAATGCCACATCTGCCCCGCTGAGTTAATTAACAGTTAAAATGGTAAATAAATAAATAAAAGAGCTAATACCACTCATCAGAGCAGTGGCAAGAAAATAAAGCCATTCCAAATTCTGAGAAAGACAAGAAAGAGTGAACCCATTTATTGGTGTCTAACTAAATACCCCCATTTTTTCATAAAATAAATTTCCATAATTCTTTCCTCAATTAGACCAATAAACTGCTACTTCATTGTTTTTCTCTTAAAAGTTTTCCTAATTCCTCACTCTCAGCTCTAGAAACCAAATGCTCACATTGAGCAGTTTGGGAAGGCAGACAGAGGCTATTAGTACCGTCCATCTGTCTTCCACCCCTTCCTCTCCTCCCCATCCTTCCTGGCCCTGGTCTCTCCCTGACTGGTACAGGAGTGAGTATATCTTCAGCTTGAAGTTTGAGGCAGCCTGGAGAAAGGCCTGAATGCCTGGCATTGTCCCCCTACTGACCTGCTGGTGACAGGTGAACCTGCAGAATCTGACTTCCTGTAGGGAAACAGTACAATGTGCCCCAGGCTACTGAGCTGCCCCAGAGAGACAGAATAAAAAATGCCTAGAATGTTTTCCAACCTAAAATGTTTCACAAGCACCCAAATTGTTCTTGGATCAGATATTCTGTAGCTTCTACATCCAATCACCACCCTGAACTCGGATGCCTGGGCAAAATAATGGATACTTTTTTTTTTTGGCTCAGATCCCTTCTAAGCACCACATGCCTGTGCTCAACTCTCAGAATCATCACTTGCCGTCTCCTTCAGTCTGGTTGCAAGGCTAGAATGCACATCTTCTGCTAGCTTGACACCTGGATAGCTCAAGCCCTGAAGCAGCCCTGTGAGTACCTCTGTACCCTGAGATACGTCAGTCAACAGCCTCCAGTCTCACAGAGAGGCAAAGGCAGCAGGCAGACTGGTCTCCTGAAGTATCTCCCCACAGATGCCAGCCAAGAAAGACCTGGGAACCCATACTGATGCGGAGCCTTTAGTTGCCAACTTTGATGCATCTTTCCAATATTCTAAAACCCTAATGAAGATGTGTGCAAGATTAACAGAAGCAATTAGAAAGAAAGGCCTTTTGTTTCATTCCACGCAGAATCTGCTTCTTATTGCACTTATTTATAATACCTTCACATGTTCAAAGTCAGGAAACTCAAAGACGGAACACAGCACACTCGAGCATATCCCAAGTAATTATCTTTGCAAGAAAATGAGGACAAAAGCGCAGGATAAATCTCGATGCCCATGAATGATGCAAAACCACAAGAAACAGAAAAATGCCTCTGGGTTTGTCTTCATAGCCATCACCCTTTGTGCTGGCTTCATGAACCCTTTGTGACCTCAAGAACGGGTTATGTCTCCTGATCAGCATTTCTGACATGAAATAACAGTGTTCACAGACAGATACAAGATTCTCAGAATGTTTCCACAGCCTTGCTGTCTGGACCAGAAGATGGGAGAACACAGAAGCCTAGCACAAGGCACCTGCAAT
The DNA here is from genome assembly GCA_907164525.1 of Lophiomys imhausi. Taxonomy (NCBI): domain Eukaryota; kingdom Metazoa; phylum Chordata; class Mammalia; order Rodentia; family Muridae; genus Lophiomys; species Lophiomys imhausi. The sequence goes on from CAJQZJ010004755.1 coordinate 1,348,840, forward strand.
GATGAGGAGGATGGGCAAGGGATCCCCTATGTCCTCTCCAGGGATTACACATCAGTCCATGATGGGACTGGGTGCTGGCTACCTGGAGCAACTACTGTGACTCCCCCAGGCCAGAATCTCAGGACTGGTCAATAAACTATGCCCATCACAGTCACCCAGCCTGTGGAAGAGGCTTTTGTCCCATCTGCTGCCCACTGTGGACAGAAACACTGAACATAGATGAGGCAACCGTGCAAAGACTCACAGGAAGACAGAGAATACTAGACTTCAGGCTCCTGCAATTGGACGGGGATCTGTTAGGTAACTACCTTTCCTGAAAAACCTAAGGGTATAGAATGCAGCCTTATTCCTGCCAAGGAGGATTCTAGTATCAAGGGTCACTGACTAAACAAACCCAGAGCTAACCCTGACCTGGGCACAGAAAGACAACGGGGCACGTACCATCCAATGCACAGATCACAGAGGGCGGTTAGTGGTCCCCTGCTGTTCACAGCACTGGGCATGAGCTGTTATCAGCCTGTGGCCTACAAGACTTGAGCCACTAGAAAAGGGGAGGCTGAATGAAGGGAGAAAAGAGAGGTGGAAAGAGGAAAAGAAACAGAAGCATAGAAGGAAAGATAGATGGCTAGAGAGAGAAAAGAAGGGAGAGGCAGGAGGAGGGAAAAAGGAAAGAAAGATCAGGAGATAGAAGGAAGAAGGGAGGGAGAGAGTGGGGGAAGAAAGGAGGGAGGGGTTAAGATAGAAGGACAGAAAAAGAAAAGGAAAAGGAGAGAGGGAGAGAGGCAAGCCATGGCCAGTCTTTGAAACAGCCAGGCAAAGCATGGGGTCTCTGCTAATACTGAGGACAAACCTTAAAAAATCCTGGCAGCTCAGCTGCTTCCCAGGCTGCCCAGGTAGACAAACCAAAGGGTCACCCACATCTCCCAAGAGAGCAGGTTGCCACCAGAAACCACAGACCACAGGGGCCCAGAGATCGTCATGTCTAAAAGCCCACTGCAACCTTTGAGGGTAGCTGCTGTCATCTGGGGGCTCCTAAAGACTCTGAACTTCTGCTGCCCCACTCACTCTCTCCAGCAGGCCAGAGACTACTGCAGGGCAGCAGCAGCTGGAGTCCTTGGCCCTCCACCCACCTGCTCCAGTCCTCTGGTTACTCATTTTGGAAGCAGAAAGACAAGTTGGCCTAAGTTCTGTGATGTGAAACCAGACAGCACAGAAAATGCCTAGCTAAGCAACCACAGGTGGTATAAGCCTAGGGCAGAGTTGGAGCTGAAAACAAACAAGCCAGCTCTGCAGACCAAATCTTCTAGAAAAATCGCCCAATAGGATGCCCAGGAAATGCAGAGTGGGATATGCAAATAGTCTTTAAATTTGAACCTGAGTTCACAGGAAATTAACAGAAATATAAAGGGGCAAAACCAGGAAGGGGCAACATCTGGAACAGGTACTGACAAGTGTCCAAAGTAAGCTGTTGCAAAGTCAGTGCACCGTAAGGCGGCTCCGCACAAGGACCGAGGTGGGAAATCCTACAGCGGGGAAACATTCCCAACCTAGGCTTTAGGCAAGGGAAGTATCCCCTGTAAATACACAGAACTCTGACCCTGTAGTGAGTCTGGGACTTAAATGAACACTCCATGGAGTCTGGGAAAACTCACACAGAAAGTTGATGGAGTTATCCCACATAGGAGCGAGCAAACCCCCTGCAATCAAACACTCTCCCTCCAACCAAATACTCTCACAAATAAAGCTGTCAAAATGCAAAAGGAAACAAGACCCATTGAGTGAGGGTTCAAACTATAGACTCTGTCTCCCAGAAATCCAAATGGTGCAACTGTGAACTACAAATGTAATAGGGAAGATCTTTAAACCAGTAAGAGATGTGTTAGAGGAAGGGCTTGGGCAGCAGGCACGGTGGCACCAAAGGAGGGGTCAGCAGACAGTTTATGTCCTCTTGTCCCACACTCAGAGCCTCATCCTCATGGGGTCAGGAGAGGGCTGGCTCTCCTGCTCTCCTGGTCCTCAGGTCTATTGTGACAATGCCCATGGGCAGCCCAGCCTGGGGAGGGTCATATAGCTTCTCCAGACCCCTACAGAAAATTCAAACCTACTCTTGTGAATCTATCTACCTTGTTTTAAGGGTTCTGGATAAAGTAATCCTGAAGCTTGCAAGAAAACAAAGGCATTCAAATAGTGGGTATTCTTTGTATGAATCAGGTAACAAGAACATTGACCAGAACCTGAGGGCACTCTACACTTTCAAGAATCCCTCTTAAAAGGCTACTGAATGAGAACTCACGGGAGGTTAACAGTAAGAGCTTCTCATACATTAAGAACAGATTCAGAACTGGGAATGAATGGTGAGTCTCAGTTCTCAGTTGCAAAGAGGTTAATTGGAGAGTTAGGCAAAGGTTGGGCTTGTTTTGTTTTGTTTTGTTTTGTTTTCTGAGACCCTTGGCATGCCAAAGGGCACTAGTATGCTAGTCATGAGAAACAAGGATTGCAGAGAACTCTTGAAGGAGCTCCGGAGTCAAAACAGTACAAAATACATGTAACGCTAAAATTAGTGAAGATGGTAAATTCATAATACGTGCATTTTATCAAATATTAAAGATTCATTCTTTAAATTCCTAGGTGTGGGTAACAGCTAAGCCGAGCTTCCTAGCTACCATCTACCAATACCTCCTCAAATTGAGCCACCTCTTCAGATCCACCACCCAGCTCTGATTCACCTTCTCTTCTTAGATCTGCCCTCCCCTCCTCAGAATCACCCTCCTCTCCTCATATCTCCCCTCTCTCAAATCTATCTTCCCTCCTCAGATTCATTCTCCCTGCTCAGATCTGCCCTCCCTTCCTCCCTCAGAACTACCCACCTTCCCTCAGATCTACCCTCCCTCCTCCAGATTCACATCTGTTGGTTCTTCCCTGATGTCATCACATCCACTTCCCTCCCTCACCCACAGCTTGACATTTGTCCCAGTTTATCCATGACTCTTCCAACACTAGAAGTCCCAGGAGCTACCCTAATGCCCAGAAAATGACAAAGTAGGTCCCCTCTTTCAAAAAACTGGGCCTCTTTCTTCAAAATTACCCATCCTCAGCTCCCAATTCCCATCAAGTCCCCAAGACACTCATTTCCTGGTGCAGTCCATATTTCAACCACTGCCCATGTGTTCAAGTCTGGGCTCTGTGACAGTTCATTTTAATTGACAATTTAACAAAATCTAGAGTCTCAGCAAGGGACTGTCCAGATTAGGCTGACTTGCAAGCATTTCTGTGGGGGGTTATCTTGATTACATTAATTGAGACAGGATGATCTGCCCAATGTGTGAGGTACCATTTTCTAGGACAGGGTTTCTGAGCTGTGTAAGAATGGAGAAGGCAAACTGAACACTATCAAACCTGAATTAATTCACTGCTCTATACTCTTGACTGGATATTGTGACCAACAGCTTCCAGTTTCTCATTCCTTACTTTCTTGAAATGATGGGCTATAAGCTAGAATTATGATTCAAACAAACCCTGTCTCCCTTATGTAACTTTATCAGGGCTTTTTATCACAGCAACAGGAAATGAAACTAAGGCTTCCCTCAAGTGCAATAATGTGCCTTTACCTTCTCAAGTCTTAGTGTTCCCAGCTAAAAGAGAGAGGAGGCATGTTCTCCCCAGCTGTGAAGGTTTGTCCTTCTTCTCCAAGACTCTGGGTGTGTTCCTCCGTGACAGAGCCAGCTCTGGATGTGTTCCTCCGTGACAGAGCCAGCTTACGGGGAGGTGGGCCCCTGTTAACCTCCATGGGCTGCTTTGCAAAATCACATCTAAGACCAGGTCTCTTCTCCACTCTGAGTCCAGGAGGAGACAGGCTTGGGGGAATAGCACCCCAGTATCCAGAAAACAGAGGCTAACCCCCATCAAGGATCAGTAGGGTAGTCTAAGAAAGAACATCACTTACCTGTGCTGAGAGCTCTGGTAGGGAGGAAGGGGTGTGGAGAAGCAGCTTCCAGTCCCAGCCAGTGGGCATAGGGCAGTCGCTCAGAACACAGCCTGGAGGACCACATACATTGCTGCCAAACTTTTCCCTCATAATTTTGTGGACTCTGAGACATGATGGCTTTGAATTGTCCCTCTCACATGAAGCCAGGTTTGGGGAGGAAAGAGTCCCTTGGCATCAGAGTCCCACTACAAGCATCCCCACTGTGCACCATAGAAGCCTTTGTGATCATTGTCCAATAGCTGTGGCCTCCCTCTGCTCACAGAGCTGACCTCCCTTTTGGGTTCTACCATAATCTATGAAGATCCCACTGGAAAAGGATATTACTTGGTTTCTTCTCTCCATTCCTCTCTCTGTCCTCCCCATGCCACTTACCCTCCGGAGGGTCCCCAAAGAGCAGGACCACAGAGAAACACAGGCCCTCCTGTGTTAAGTTTCACACCTGGGACAAATGGCTGAGGTACCTATTTAACATATAAAAGCAGGGTTCTCCCAGCATCCCTCAGTCCCCACCCGTTACAGGATACAGCTGGCACACCCCGCCCTCTACCCTGAACACTGCAGTCCAGGGGTTGGTTTGCCCTTCCCCCAGACGCTCTAGCCTATATAATGCAGACATTTTTGTTACCTGCCCCCTTTTGTACCTTTGACCTCCTAAAAGCTGCTGCCCCTTGGTCCCCTTCCCTCCTCTCCCAGAAGCATGGTCTTGTGGCAGCCCCACTTCATTAGAGCCAGGACTCTGGGAACTGGTGACTACAAATGGAAGGGTGTTTCGGGAGCAGTAGGATTTTTCTATTTATGTTTACGAAAACGCATTCTGGAATGTCCCACAGTAAAAGAGCATTTCCATTAGCCCACTCAGGGCCTCTGGGTTCCACCTACATCTGTAATGCATGGGGCACTTACAGGTAATGAGACCAAATTACCTTCTCAACATTCTGCAAATCCAACTTTTCCCTGAGAAGCAGTGAGCTTTTTATTGGAGCATCATCTTCCCAGGCACCTCTTTAAAGTCTGCTCCAATAAATCCTGTGTGCCATGAACCCTCCAGACGGACCAACCCTCCCCTATTGCCTGGGGTCATCAGCATCCCTCAGAAAGCACAAAGGCTGCTGGAGACAAGCGCCCAATTCGATCTCTTTCTCACAGTTTCTATTTTGAGCTCTATCTGAAATCAATCACCCACATTTCTGCAAAGTAACCAACCAGAGATGCTCTCCACTCGATTTCCAATGGGCAGCTGGCCCTGGCCACTGTTGACTCTGTTGCCGGCGTGAGGGACGTTCCACCATGCTTGATTTCAAAAGATGGCCAGGGATGAGTGTGGCTGCATTGGCATGTACCTGCCATCATAGTACTTGGGATGTGGTTAGAAGGACTGAGAGAGAAAGTTTGAGGCCAGCCTGAATTATCAAGAAACAACAACAAAAAGAAACAAAACAAATGAAAACGGTCCTGGAAACTTCACTAAGTGATGCTGTTCCACCAGGTGACACTGCTTCCCAACCCCATCCACAACCCCTGGAGCCAGCTGCAAAGAGGAATGGCAGGGAGTAGGATGCACATTTAAGGGGCAGCCACTGTCCTCGTGTGGTGTGACAGGGCAAGAATGAGAGAGGAGAGCTAAGGAAGGGATGGGCCATGCAGAACCAGGCCAGAGGCAGAGGGTTAGCCATAACTCAGAGCCACATTTGTCACCAGCATGAACAGCCCTGGGGGTGGAGCCTGTGAGGGGCAAGAGGGTGAGGGTGAATGTGCCCTGACCTGAGGAGCTGGGGAGAGGCTTTTGTCCCAAGGAGCAGAAGAGGGAGCTCAAGGAAACAGACTGTTCTGTAACTGACTGTGAAAGCAGGTACATGAGCAACACACATGGTCCACATGTACAGAGCAAAACAAGATGAACAGCAAATGACCATACACAGAATAGGCAAGTTTGAGCGAGGTTTGCAAGTCACATCTGAGTGGTTACCATGCTGTGTGTTATGGGGATTTGATTTGCAGGGCTGGTAGTCAAATTCAGGGCTAAGCAAATGCCCCACCACTGAACTATACCTCCAGTTTTGCAAGATGCTCCTCTTGGGAAAAATTGACTGAAAGTCACCATTTCTTTCTGTTCTCTGGGGACCAACAACCATCTCAGAAAGTTCCTAGGCAGGTAGGAATGTAACTCATGGTAGAGGGCTTGTCTAACATGCATAAAGCAGCTGGTTGAATTCCCAGCATTGGGGGGATGGAGTCAAAAGTTCCCGAAGTCCCCTTGGCCTGTACATGGAGTGTATATGCCTTTCTGTTGCTGTGATTAACACATGACCCAAAGCAACTTGGGGAGGGAAGAAGGGCTTAATGCACTTTGCAAGTTACAGTCCTTCATCATGGAAAGCCAGGATAGCTCAAGGCAGGAACTGCAATAAAGACCACAGAGGAATGCTGTTTCCTGGCTTGCTTACCCTAACTAACTCAGCCTGCTTTCCCACACAGCGGGGCACACCTGCCTAGAGACCACACCACCCACAGTAGGCTGGGCCCTTCTACATCAATCAGCAATCAAGAAAATACCCCACAGGCATACTCACAAGGCAATCTGGTGGAGGCAATGTCTCTGTTGAGATTCCCTCTTCCCAGGAATGTGTACATTTGTGTCAAGTAGACAAAAACTAGCCAGCACATGCAGAAAGTACAAGGCAGCCGAGAACAGCCATGCTGTGCGAGGCGGGGCCAGGGTGAAAAGGACACATGCCTGGAGAAGGGGTCAAGGGAAGCTCAGGACCTATTGGCAACCTGGGGAGAGTGACTCACCAGAGAAGTAGAGATAGACATAGCTTTGGGGGAGTCCACAGGGGAGAAGGAAAATGGGGAGAGCTCTCCCCAGGGTAGCTGGTTCCAGGATTCCATCTCTGGCAGACTCTAGGGTGAATTCCCCGAAACAGTGAGGCTTGTGTGGAAATTAACCAAACTTATAACTTTGACAGGTCACTTGAGTTTAGGAGCAAAGCTAGTTTGGCAAAATGATTCCTTTCTCTTTAATTAAAATCCTTTGTTAACTGCCAAGCTAATGCCTTCCTCCAAGATAGACAAGATTAGCTTATATCCATCACCCCAGGCAGATGGCCATCCAAAGAAACTAGGGTGTGTGCAAGAGAGCAAAGAACTTCCTACACATGACAATCATTGGTCCTGTAGGTACAGGTCCAAGTACCTGGCAGATCAGATGAAAAGGTCCCTATAGGACACCCAGCAGCCCCTGTCTGTGACAACTCTATTGGGGATCAGTGAAAGGCATTGAGGACGTGCCCAGTGGGGACATTACTTGAGACGGCAAATCTCTGGTCTCAGCCTGAGTCATCTGAGCAAGGACACTGGCTAAGGCTGATAGGAGATGCCAACAGGAGCCACACCTGTGTCTCAAGGGCACTGGCCTGAGCTGATAGGAGATGCCAACAGGAGCCACACCTGTGTCCCAGGAACTCTTGACATGACCACAGACATTAGAACAGATAGAGAACAGGGCAGGGACCAGGGACAGATAAAGCCAGACCAATCATGCCACCCAGGCCCAGCCCTTCTTACTACAGTGACCAGGCTAGGTGACTGACCGTCCCCAGCTTGTTTTGGCCACAGTGTTTTCCTAAGCCTACCTTGGTCTTCCCTCACTTGAAACAGTCCATTTCAAACAGACAAGAATCAGATACACACACACACACACACACACACACACACACACACACACGCACACTCACACGCACACGCACACGCACACGCACACGCACACGCACCCAAATGCCCCTGTGTATACCACCAGCCACCCCTTTTGCCCTCCACTGACCACACCCCTCCTTCCCTTGGGCATTGTTGCTAAACTTTTCGTGGAGAGAAAATATCTTACTTCAGACTCCAGACAGGATATCAACAATAGACCAAAAAACTGATACCACCAAAGTCTAGCTTGACTAATCACCACATTTAATTGGAGTTACTTCCAGGAACGTGGGCAATTTATGGCAGCTGCACCTCTGCAGAGTGCCCCCTAACTGTTAATCAATTATATCCTGCTCACAAGGACAGCCTCCTGAGCCATATCTTATAAGCCTCAGCTGCCTTGAGGGAATGTTAGTGGCCAAGGGTCTCAAGCAGATAATTTCTACTAATGATTCTGAGATGGCAGTGGTCATGTCATGCCCAGAGAACAGAACTCCACGACGGGTATAAAATACCAATACGCACACCCTGATGTGAACGAATGGCTAGACAAATGAGTAAGCAGGGGAAAGAGACAAACATCCAAAGATTCCAAACAGAATCCCAGGTAAGTTTTGTAGCTCCCCCTAAAGATGCCTGTCCCTCAGGGGTGAACTGTCTCTGTGGCTTCCAAACAATACAGCATGAAAGGGGAAGAGAGTCATGTCACCACCGTAAGGACATTTGACGTCTTTAGGCCATGACAGATCATAGGGACAGTAGGTCCAGTCTCATGATGCAATGAAACAGTGGCACCTTCCTCTATGGTGTGTTCTCTCTGAGGTGGCGCTGGGGAATGGGTGTGGGGTGTTCCATGAGTACACCTGAAAATCTAGGCTAGACTGATGACTACCCAGCAGGTAGGTTTCACTCCACGGGGCTGATACTGGCACCCGCAGGGTGCTCCGTCACCAGTGCCATCTAGGCGGCTTCCAAGGACCAGGGGATGGAGGTCACAGGGCTCTGCTCTGATATTCTAACAGGTAACAGACAGCCACACAGACCTGTGAACTTTACTCCCCAGCTAGGCTTCTGCAATCTTCCACATGCTTCATCTGTAAAGGAAAAAGGGAGGTAATTTCAAGAGGAGCGGCTCTAATGCGCATGAGGACAGGGTTGTGAGGGAGAGACACTGGACACCACCGCACTCCTCCTGCCAATGCTGCACTTGCCTTGGTCCTCGCCTGCCCCCTGGTGCTCAAAGGCCGCCCCTGCAGACAGCGCGGCTGATCGGGCCGCGGTGCGCAGCGCCCTCGCGTGGACACGCACAGTCACCACCTGCAGCCACCTGTAGCCAGGAGCTGGTTCTGATGTTCGCTAACCCAGTGGTGACCAGATACAGAGGACATCAGGCTAGTTCCTGCAAAGTCACAGGTGGCGTCAGTCGGATCTCGGAGGCAGAGAGCTGAATTAGCACAAGAAACCCAGCATCGTCTATTTTTACCCATCTTGGGGTTGGGTGTGATCCCCCCAGGCCATGACTGGACACTGAGGGCCTCTAGCAGTCAAGGACAGGGTCCCCAGCCAGCCAGACAGGAGTCCAGCCTTGTTCTGACGCTGACATCTCAGAATTGGGCTAGAACTGGAGCTGGGCAGCCACCCAGAGAGAGCGAATGGCTAGTCCTGGATCATCAGGGATACAGCAGTCTGGGGACAACTCCTCCAGAGAGGCAGCATCCCCAACTTATTGCTCCAGGAGTGGGTGTTAATGGGGCCTACATTCTTATCCAAAGATCCCCAAAGCCACAGAGAACTCTGGTTTCAGCAGGTTGTGTGTCCACCCCTGTACACACCAGGGCCCTGAAAGAGAAAGAGGACAGGAACAAAGTGCACAAGGGGTGGCAATGTCCCCTGGGGGAGATTAGCACCCAAAGGCTTTGGGGG
>CAJQZJ010004755.1:1358450-1385423 GCA_907164525.1 Lophiomys imhausi
AATGTCCCCTGGGGGAGATTAGCACCCAAAGGCTTTGGGGGCAGTTTGTCAGGGTGACTAGACAGGGGGTGGCAATGTCCCCTGGGGGAAATTAGCATCCAAAGGCTTTGGGGGCAGTTTGTCAGGGTGACTACACAGGGTGCACTTGTCTTGTTCCTGTGTTTGGGAACTCAAGCCTGCCCCCTGGCTGCTGGAAGTGAGCCCCACTCTCTGTTGAGTTATCCCCATCTTTGGTCCCTCTTACTCCAATAAAGAGCATCCAGCACCTCTCATCCTGTACCTGCCATTATCCCTGACCCTTGAGGACTGCAACTGTCCTCCCTCCCAAGCTACACAACTGGACTATAACTCCACATCCTGTTGGGGATAAGAGGGCAATTGTAGGCATGGGTTGAGACCTAGGGTCAAATCCCGGCTACATCAACTACTGTGACCTTAAGCAATTTGCTTAACCTGTTTCCTCCTCTAAAATGGTGTTGAGACAGCAGTGACATCTGCTGAGTTGAGTGCCCAGGTCACACTGCCTGACAACACGGAGTGTACGTTGGCTGTCGTATGGCAGCCATTAAGTATAATATGTCCGTTGGCAGGAGTGATCCCTGAGCTTTGCTCAGGACAAGTGGCACTATGACAGTCAAGTGCAGACTCCTCCACGAACCCCTTCATCAAGCTTAGGGAGAGGACTTCGGGGAGGACTGCAGTTAGAAGAGCCCAGCAGGCTGGACCCTCCTCAACCAAGACGCCTGACAGGAAGAGGCAGGACTACCTCTGCCTCAGGCTGCGCACTCAGAGGGCTCAGCTGCCATCATCTCCAACCTCCTGTCTCACCTCTGGACTTCCCATGGGACTATGAAGTCCTATGGTACAGCAGCAAGCTCGTGAGCAGAACTTTCCTTGACAGCAGTGGACACATGCCCCAGCTCAGAATCCTAGTGGACGATGATGCACGGGAGCTTGAACCAAGAGCAAGACCCAGCAAGCTCACACAGAACATGGTGTTGCAGGAATTTGGCCCAGAGTCCCCTGGCTTCAAATACCCTCTCAAACACCCCATCACCCCACTCCCAGGAGAGGAGTCAACAATCTACTTGTGTATCTTGGAGGAGAGGACCTTTGCAATTCTTCAGTGTCAGGACCAATGGTGGTCAGAGGCTGTGACTGCACGCCCCACCTGGGACCAAGAAAGGTGTCAGCCCAGCCATCACATCTCCCCATCAAGTCACAGGGATACCGCACAGAGCAAGAACACCCTGAGCGCAGAAGCCCAGGAACTTGTGCTTCAGTGAGATTCATACCTTGTCTGGACCAACCAGCCCTTTCACACAGAACCCAGAAGCAATCTACCCACTTGTAGTCTCTGTGCTACTCATCCCACACCAAAGGAAGAGTGTGAAGGGAGCATCCAGACCAAGTGAAAACCCACTCTGGGCAGTACCCCCACCATTCCCACAGGGGCTATGCTACACAAATATGCCACATACAAGTTAAACATTCTTGTTCCTGTGTTTAAAATTCACCATACACTACAGAGGGAAAGAAAACACCCATACTCATGATTTTTGACCTTGTTCATAACACTGTATAGCAAGTCAAAACCACAAGTGAACCAACCCAGCCACAAAACCTTGGTCCTGCCTGTAGAGTGTGCTGGGACCATAGCCTAACAGAATCATCATCAGAGACCAGAGAGGCTTCACCCAGCAGCTGATGGGGACAGATCCAGAGTACCACGGCCAAACATTAGACAGAGCTCAGGGGGATCCTGATGAGGAGGGAGTGGAAAGGATGGGCAGAACCAGAGGGACCAGTGACACTCCATAAGAACAGGGCCCACTGAATCAACGGATGAGGACTCATGACAACTTGAGAGATCAGACTCATGTTCTCTACATGCATGTTATGGCTGAGTAGCTTGGTATTCTTGTGGAAATCCTAACAGTGGGAGCAGGGGCTTGCATGACTCTTTTGCCTACTTGTGGGACCCTTTTCCTCCTACTGGGTTGCCTTGTCCAACCTCAATGTGACAGTGTGTACCTGGCCGTAATATATAGCTTGTTAGGTCGTTTGCTTGATGTCCCTGGGAGATCTGCTCTGTTCTGGAGGTGTGGGGGGCTGGGGAAGAGGGGCAGTGGAGGGGAGGGGAGAGTCTGGAGGAGAGGAGAGGGGGTAAACTGTAGTTGGAATATAATATATGAGAGAAGAATTTAAAAACACCCCACACGTGAGGAGTTTTGCCAGGAGAAAACTCTATATCCATACTTTAGAGGCATTTCCTTCCTGCTTTCTGAACAAGAGCCCACAGTTCACACAGCAGACAGTGCCTGCAGGCCCCACAGGAATCAGAGGCTCTTTCCCAGGAAGTAGACAAGAACAGACAACAGACATCAGGTTTCAGTTGTAGGTATCAGGAGGAGCAACATCCAGCATCATTCCCCAGAGTGTTCCCCAGTGTCTGATTCCTCATGTGCATACTTGTGTCTAAGTACATTACTCTCTGTGCCATGGAGTACGCACTGGGCTACCCTGGAAACTGTGGCCACCACCTCCAAGCTCAAGCTTTCATCCAGGACCAGCCTGGAATCCACTGTGCTCTGCTGTGTGGTGTACCAGGAGCTCATGATTCATGGACAAGGCCTTTCTGGCATGACTAGCAGATACAGCTACAGAGGGAAACACCCCTCAATAAAACAGAAAAAGAAAAATTTAAAACAGGGATGGGGATAGATGGTGGGGCTCTAAAGGCATCCAAATTCCTTCTAGGTTTTTCAGAAAGCTATGCTAGGACCATCGCTTTGGGGGAAAAACTTGGTCTGATAGCATAAAAACTAGTTTAATGACCACAATTATCAATCCTCTCCTCTTCGCTGACAAATATCTTCCACACCCAAGTCGGGAACCTAGCTAGACCGTGGCTCCATGGCTACCATCCAGGCAAGCCCCCGCCCCTAGTGTTCCTGTGGGTAAACTGCAACTTCCTCCAAAGAAGTGTAATGCTCTAAGGAACTGCTAACTTGGTTAATACTTAACCACTGATAGCCATTTAGATGAAAGTGGGGCAGTGCAGAAGAGAACATTTAGAAAAACCACTCTGCTCCTAACACAAGGGATACACATACACACACACACACACACACACACACACACACACACACACACACACACCATTCAGAAACCAGAGGCTCTCCCATCTCCGCTAGATGGCACAGCTCTCTTATAGAATGCACACAGTGCTTCAGGCATAGCCCAGGGCTGGACATCATGTGTGTGGCTTGAATGGCAGCTCCTGCCAGACTTGATGGCACACACAGAAGGCAGAGGCAAGAAAGAACTACCAGCAAGGCTATCCTGCCCCGCCTGGGCTCCCTGTATTAAAAACACAGTAAACAGGGGGCTGGAGAGACGGCTCCGTGGTTAAGAACACTTGTCACTTTTGCATGAGCCATGAGTTCGATTCCCCGCACCCATATGATGGATCACAAGCATCCCTATGTCCAGGGAATCTGACACCCTCTTCTGACTTCCACAGGCACCAAGCACACACATGGTACCCAGATATACATGCAGACGAAACACATGTGCACATACAACAAATAAATCTAAAACAAAAGTTACAGCTCCTCACCCTGGACCATTGCAGAGGAATGTATGCACACCAATATTCCTCCTGTAGGGTACCAGGCTTGGGACAGGGTCCATGATGGCCTTGTCTGAGCCCAGTCCTTTAAAGTCCCAGCTTACCTGGAGTCCTTCAAATCTGTGACTATGTGACATTGCTGTGTAAGCAGGGATACCAACCACCTGTGAAGACATCTTTAAAACCACACACACTGAGGCCAATGGAGCATCAGTCACGTCAGCTGAGGCCACTGCTACAACCTAACGTCAGCTATGTGCAGGAAGAGGGGAATGTTTGCAAAGAGCTAAGTCATTCTTACTCAGAAATTTTTGAATGTGGTAGCAAATCCCAGATGTCAATTTTTAAGGAAATTGATTTTAAATTTTAACCAGAAATGAAATCTTTCATGTTGAAATCTTATGCATTTTTTGTTTTCTTCATTTTCAATTTGTACATATGTCGGTTTGTGTGTAGGTATGTGCCTGTGTTTACATATAGTCATGTGTAACTCCCCTCAGAAAACACACATGCACTTGTGAGGCAGCTGACATTGATCCTAGGAATCAAACTAGAGTCCTCTACAACAGCAGTATGTGCTCTTAAGTCCTGTGCCATCCTTCCAGCCTTTACTTTTTACCTTTTGAGACACTCTTGCGTATCAAGGGATAATTCTGAATTGCCTCCATCCACCTCCTGATCCTTCGGTCTACACATTTTGAGTGTCCAGATTAGAAGTGTACCAGATCACCAAGCCCAGCAAATCTTAAGCTTTAAGCTTCAATTGTCAGGATAGGCGTTACATGTGTACATCTGCATAAATCACATACTTTGAAAATATTATACTATCTAGGAGATGAAGTTTGAGACTATCATTTGACTTTTGGCAATGTGGTTCTTATGTATAATTCACACTCACAGCACTCAGACCCCTCCTCCTGACCCTTCTTCCCACCTCCTACCCTCTGGACTGCAGTATATCTTTCAGTTTCTAGTACTTTCATTCCTTCTTCTGGAATGTTCTCTAGGCCTTGGAAGAGGTGATATTCCATTTGGGGCCAAGCACTGAGCAGTCACTTACATAATTTAGTTATTAAAATGTGTGTGTGTGTGCGCGCGCGCTAGCAAAAAAAAAATCTCAAAAGATTGATCTCCACATCAAACTCCTCAGTAGGATCAAATAAGCACTTTTGTAAAGACTGAAAATGCCAAATGAGTCTTACCTCTTGAAAACCAAGGCTGTGGGACTTGACAACGAAGACAGTTGATGGTAAGGGGTTGCACCCTGGACCTCAAGTGCAGTTCAGAAGGTCCACCACACCTCACCTCAGATGGTCCACATTGGCGTACCTGGTTATTTCTTTTTTTTTTTTTAAGATTTATTTATTATGTATACAGTGTTCTGTCTGCAGGTATATCTGCAGGCCAGAAGAGGGCACCAGATTTCATTATGGATGGTTGTGAGCCACCATGTGGTTGCTGGGAATTGAACTCATGAAGGCATGACCTCTGGAAGAGCAGCCAGTGCTCTTAACCGCTGAGCCATCTCTCCAGCCCCCGTACCTGGTTATTTCAACAGTGGGCCTTTAGGTCTCTTGTCAACTTAACTGGATTTAGAATTACCTTAGAGATACTCTGAGTGTATCTGTGAAGGTGTTTCCAGAAAGTTTAACCCTGAATGTGGACCACACCATGCTATGGGACAAGCTCTCAAACTGATTAAAAAGAAAACAGGAGAAAGCCAGCTTGGTGAGTACCAGTATATCTCCTGCTTCCTAAGTGCAAGTGGCCAGCCCTTCCCCACCATGATGGAGGGCCTTCTGCCAGGTGCTGCTGTCACAGTAATTAGAAAAATAAGTCGTTCAGAGAAGTTCCACTGTTCCAGCCACTGTCCACATTCAGCTATTACAAAGAGTTGGAGGAGGGAAGTCCATTCCTACAGGCTTCTCTCAGACAGCAATTACTACGAACCCTTCTGTCAGAGTTATTTTCAGACATAAACACATTGACAGACCAGTAGTTAGAGTGGGAGGCCCTGGAAGTCCTACTTAGCCAGCATTTTTAGGAGAATCCTGCTTATGGGAGAACTGGTTTCCCTGGTGACAGGTGAACCACAGTGGCTTAAGTCTCTGTTGAGTCACACCAATGCTGGCACCTCAGTGCCTCAAAACTTCCCTCTCAGTCCCTTTATGATGAATCCCACCTCACCCTTTGGAGGCTGCAGGAACCAGCCATACCTGATCCACCTAGTACCACTCCCTAGGGACCTTCATGTATCCAGACATATCCCAACTTGTTCAGCTCCACACGGCACACACTTGGAAGTCTCCTCCAACTGGCACCCCCCCCCCAAAAAAAAAAAAACCTTCCAAACAACACTGCAGCCTTTTCTCAAGAAGTGAATAGATGAGATGAATAGATCTCACAGATGCTGGAGACAGAGCTGCCTCTAGAATCTAACTGGACTTACAACAGGTTTCTACTAAAAGCAGGATCGTCTACAACTGATTCACAAACTCTTGTTAGAAAGTCTGACAATGGAAGTTGAATTGGACCCCAAACTCTTTACTTCCAAATTATATCTAATAAAATCAAGCCAGAAACAGCCACCAATCAGTTAAGATCCCCAATGTCTCCTTGCCTCACTGCTACATGATCCCCCTGCCACTTACCTTGGGTCAAGAGAGCAAATAGAATTTAAGTGACTAAAAGAATAAACCAGGGTAAAAGAATAAGGGTGGGAGGGAGGGAGGAGGGGGGAGAAGGAGGGAGGGAGGGAATAAGTAGGACACAAAGAGGCTAGGGAAGATGGGTGGTCCTGGAAGGAATTGGGGAGAAGAGTAGAGGGTAAACATGGTCAAAATCTGCTCTACAAAATTTTCAAGTAAAAATATATTTAAAGTGGAAGTGGATACTTGTGTTGTCACACATTGTATTTCAACGTGAGGCAACACTACTTTGTAAATCTGTAATCACAGAGGTATGTGTTGGTTAGTCTTGTCATCTTGACATAATCTATAATCACCTGAGAAAATCATCTCAGCAAGTTAATTTTCCATACCAGGTTGGCCTGTGGGCATGTCTGTGAAGGCCTGTCTTAATTAGGTTGGCTGAGGTGGGAAGACACTACATCTCCATGAATGGCTGCATCCCATGGGCTGGGCCCTGAACTGTGTAAGAGCCACTAGACAATGCAAGCATTCATTCTCGCTCTGTTCTTGCCTTGACCTCCCTGGTACTTTAAGCCAAATAAGCCATTTCTCCCTCGTTACTTTTGGGTTCTTTGACAACAGAAATGGAACCAGGACAGTAGGGTAAGGTGAAGATGAATGTTGTGTTGGATTTTAAAAAATCACAAAGGCCACGTGCAAATAATTTCAGTTTGGGAGACCTAGAAAACCAGTCTTCCTGCAGATAGTTTGAAAAAGAAATGTCCCCCGTAGTCTCCAGCTTCTGAACATCTCACCCTCAGTTGAAGGTGCTGTCAGGGAGGTCCAGGTGGCCTTGTCTGAGGAAGTATGTCACTAGATGGGAGTTTAACGCTCACACCTTTAAGTCCTCTCTCTCTGTTTCAAGTTTATGGTTCAAGCTGTGAGTCTTCAGCTTCTGCTCGACACCTTGCCTATGGCTCACTACCGTATCTCTCTGACCAAATCATTCCTTTCTTCTAGAAACTGCTTCTTGGTCACAGTGTTTTATATCAGCAAAGGAAAGTAACTAATACAGCCATACCTCCATGAAGCCGTAAGCTGGTAGAACTCAGAGATATTTACATCTATTTGCATTTAAGTTTCACTTCCACAAACATTTTCACTTCAGTGGAAATGAAGAGCCTTGTTTTCTATAAAATCCCTCCTAGGCATCCTAACCCCTAGGAAGCCAGGCCCCAACCACCTCTAAAGCTTGTACTGCTTTGATCCCTCCACCTTAAGCATCACAACACAACCAGGCCAAGGTTAAGAGGAAGCCGCTTCAGAGATCTGGAAAGGCTCCTTGGCTGCTTCCATCCCTGACTGACACACACCCCCTTCCTTTCTACTCCACGGAGCTTCACAGCCAAATCAGCAGGCTGTGACCATCTAAGAACATCTCCCCACAGGCAGCAAATACCCAGATCCCACAGCTGTGAATTCAGAAACCCTAAGTAAGGCTGTGCAGCAAAGCCTAATGGGACAAGTGCTTCTCACATACGAAAAGCCAGGGTGGAAAAAAACCACATTTAAAAATTTCAAGGTTCTCAGAATATTCTGCCTATGGAAGGAAAAATTAGCATATTCATTGCAATGATCAAAATAACTTGTAATCTTTTACAAGTAAGGAAGACTGAAGGGTGCTTTCTTACTCTTGGTCACTACTGCTCCCCCTTCTGGACGCTGGGATAGGGTGTCCAGCTTTCTGTGGTCAGTCTAGTCTAAACATCATCCAGGACAGAACTCATCACTACCAGCAGGGTAAGCTTTTTGGTTGCATTTTCCAAGGCTGTGAGGAACTCTTTGGCCAGTGAGGGGAGCCATTGGACTGGCACAGGAGCTCTCTAAGCTCTACAACACTCTGCTTGTGAGAGGGCTTCCCTTCCTGGTGGCCTTTCCTAATTGCTACAAGAGGCCCATGTGTTAAGAAAAGGATTTAAAGGAATTGGTGACAGTGACTGTAAGTTATAAAGACACATTTGACACACAATCGGTTTTAGCTGAATCTGAAGAGTTTATTGCCTTCTATGTTTCACGGAAAATGTAACATTTACTTCTTCAGCACAACTTTGTGAAACACATAGCTGAGTGAGTCGCCATTTCCTACTCCTAGTCCACTTCTCAGGACCAAATCATCAACTGTTCCACAGTAATTAAATACTTCTTGCAGTCCTTGGACACCATGCATAAAATGTACTAATTTTCTCCTTTCAGTACAGGCAGCAATTCACCGTTGTCTTTCAGTTCCTAAAAATTAAAAACAAAGCATGTATGCATGTGAGTGTATAGTCATACAAAAAAGTATCTGAGCAACAAGCTTTTACCTGTATCTGACACCAAAAGGACACCTTCTGAGCTAAACTTACAAGTGTTCAACATGCCAATATTCTTACAGGTTAAAACAGAATACAAGGCTCACAGCAGAACACCGGCCTAACATGCCAAGGCCCTGGGTTCAAGTCTCTCTCTCCTCTCCTCTCTCAGCACAAGTAAAACTGAACACAAACTATAGGTTAGAATTATAAAGCTAACTAAGAGTCATCTTTTTGTACTCAGGGAGACTGACTGTGTGCTCACTCCTTAAAGACAGTGTGTAGAGGACAAAGCCTACACCACTCCCACACTGAATATGGTCTCCAAATTAGAACATGAATGTTGCTATGCCATGTTGCTTGAGAAACAATGACAAAGAAAACACTGGTACATTGTTGAGAGCATGGAGTCTGCATCCACGGATCTCCAGAGAAACTGGGAATGTTAAGCGCTCAGGACTGTCTTTTCAAAGGAAAATATGTAAACCTGCTCTTCCATCCAGAAGCTGGGAACTGGAGGCAATGAATAGCCTGGTGATCCGAAGTATCTGCTGAGCCAGGCCATATCAAGCTTCTACAACGAGGACTGAAGATATCTATAGTCTAAATGGCCCTCACATTATATGTACATCCAAACGCTCCCCCAGACTCCTACAACCAGGACCAGAGGTGGCTAATAGACCAGGCTAGGTTCTTCCTTAGGCTCTTAAGCTAATACAGGTAACCAACCCATCTCTATAACCCGTCTTCTTAGAAGAAATAACACGTACCTTGAGTAGAGTTTCAATGTAATTATGCTTCCTTGTACACTGGGGATATTATACCAGGAAACCTTTTTTCCAAATTATACTGAGTTTAAATAGGTTGCCAATAAATTGGCATCAGACTCCCTGAAGTTTGATCCAGGTTGACAAAAGTAAATCTAAGAGTTTTAATTTTCCCTCTTCACGGTTTGTTTCTCTTCCTAACACAACAACCATAGGAACCCCCTCAGTACATGTTCACTACAGACTTAAAAAATTTTTTGAGACAAGGACTCATTATATATTTCTGACTGTCCTAGAACTCACCAAGTAGCCAACTCACAGAAATCTGCCTGCCTTTGCATGCTGGGATGTACACACCACCCAAGTCTGGCTTCTACAGATTAAACATACACATACATACACACACTCGCGCACGCACATATAATCTTCAGTGGTTAAATCTGCACATGTAGAACTCACAGATGGAAAGGGATGGAAGACAATCTCAGGTTACAAAGTTAAAAGGGTATTCTAAACCAGCAGATTAGTGAGCACAAAACCACTGAGCCCAGGGAGCCACAGTTCAGGCACACAACAGATCAGGTAACCTTCAGTAGCATTGGGTCTTCTGAGAGTCAGAAGCTAACACAAGCTAGCATTCCGCTACTTTACAGTCCATTGTTCTGATCTCCAGTTTAGTTATAGGGGAAAGTGGATGAACTCTACATCATAATAAGAATCTTTTCCTGAGACTGTACTGGAGAGCTTCTCTCTCCTCTGAGAGCAGGCACCTCACACATCTTTGCCAGGCATTCTGAATCTCTAAATCAAAGGCCCGAGTCCAAGCACCCCTCAGTTCATCTGGTGCCTGTCAGTAGTTGCTTTTCCCAGGGTCCCAGATTGAACAAGTCACTGAGTTACTAACTCAGTCACCAAAAGTACCAATGCTCTAACACAGGCTAATCAAAATCACCATATAGAATGGGTATTAATGAATAGATGAAACACTGTACTCTGCAGAAAATACAAAGTGACAGCTCCACAAAACTTCAAGAAACAAGAACAGTAGCACCGACTTGCAAATGCAAGTGTTCTGAGCAGGGATCATAAAGTCATACAGTACCCAAATAGTTTAAACTACTTCCTGCTCTCCCAAGACTCCTTGGCTAACGCATGGGTTGAGATATTCAGACAAGAACAGGCTCAAAAGCATGTGGGATCTAAAGATAGTTTGTGTCTTACCTACATATGAGGTCTGTATCTACCTACATATGATGTGTGTGTCTAGATATTGAAGTAAGAAATGCATGCACATTTACCTTGTTGCTTCAGGGCTACTAAAAGCTACAATGTTTTCTTTTTCCTCAAGGAATGAGACCATTTACTAGGAAAATTGCATCTCTACCTTATTTTTTTCCCCTGCCTTATTTTCAAAGTGCCATCAAACTCTACACTGGGCAGGAACAAAGCCTGCCCCTCAATAGCCAGACAAAGCAGGTCCTGCAGCTGCCTCCAACCCTGATTTCACAGATATGTTGGTTGGTCCAGATACTGAGTTTCTCTATATTATTAAAGCCTGTTTTTAAAGTTTTTACTTTATAATGTTAACTACTTTTTTTTTTTAAAGATTTATTTATTATGTATACAGTGTTCTGTCTGCAGGTACCTCTGCAGGCCAGAAGAGGGCACCAGATTTCATTATGGATGGTTGTGAGCCACCATGTGGTTGCTGGGAATTGAACTCATGACCTCTGGAAGAGCAGCCAGTGCTCTTAACCGCTGAGCCATCTCTCCAGCCCCCAATGTTAACTACTTTTTAAAAATTGTTTTCCACTAAAAGTCAAAGAAATTTTCCCCCAAACAATCAGAAGGTGTGAGTGCAGTCTCCAGCCCTAGAAGAGGAGCTTTCCCAGTATCAGCTGGTTCACACCCTCAAAACATTGGCCGAGGTGGATGGCAGTGGGGTGTAGGGGGCTATCAAGGTTGCAGCTCCTCTTCATAAGCTCATATTAGCCAACGCAGCCAATAAGCACAGTCACCAGTGGATAAGGCCACCTTGTAGCACATTAAGAAATGGTAGGTTAGCCGGGCGTAGTGGCGCACGCCTTTAATCCCAGCACTCGGGAGGCAGAGGCAGGTGGATCTCTGTGAGTTCGAGGCCAGCCTGGTCTACAAAGTGAGTCCAGGACAGCCAGGGCTACACAGAGAAACCCTGTCTCGAAAAACAAAAAAAAAAAAAAAAAAAAAAGAAATGGTAGGTCAGCCCGGCGTGGTGGTGCACGCCTTTAATCCTAGCACTTGGGAGGCAGAGGCAGGTGGATCTCTGTGAGTTCAAGGCCAGCCTGGTCTACAGATTGAGTCCAGGACAGCCAGGGATACAGAGAAACCCTGTCTCAAAAAAAAAAAAAAAAACAAAAAAACAAAAAAATAGAAAAGAAAAAAAAAAGAAGAAAGAAATGTCAGGTCCATTGCTTGGAAGTGATAGTGCACACCTTTAATCCCAGCAAGCAGGAGGCAAAGGTAGTCAATCTCTGAGTTCGAGGCCAGCCTGATCTACAGAGCTCTAGGACATCTAGGGCTGCCCGGAGCAACCTTGCCTCAAAAAAAAAAAGGTCTGCTAAAAAGACAAGAGAAACAAGTTTTTAACTGTCTAATGACCACTTACCAAGCTCCTAAAATAAACAGAGGATCAGGAAGGACTAAAAGGATTATAAGGCCAAGCGTGGTGACTCACACCTGTATCTCAGCACTGGGAAGGCTGAGATAGAAAGACAGACATGAAGCAGAGGCACGCGGATCTCTGTGAGTTGGAGGCCTGGCCTGGTGTACAAAGTGAGTCCAGGACAGCCAGGCTGTTACACAGAGAAACCCTGTCCCAAAAAAACAACAACAAACACAGAAAGACAGACAGACTGCTACAAGGCCAGTCTGGTCTACAGAAAGAGCAAAGCCACCCTGGACTACAGAATGAGTGAGACCTTGTTTCACTGGAAAAAAAAATAAGAAGAAGAAATGTGTAATATACAACACCCCTTTAAACACGATTATACTCTCTAACAGCTAACAGTCCTGGCAGTAGGCAGAGGTGACCTGCAGCCACTGCAACATGGGGCCAAGAGACTCTTGCCCATATACCCTAGTCCTCCTCCTCACTCCTGCACCTATTAAAGGGAAAGGAAGATAGCCCAGAGAAACAATCACAACAACAAAAAAATGAAAGAGCATAAGAATTTGGAGCACAGAGATATTTCTGGCAGAAAGAATGCACACATTTACAAAGGAACTGGGTCCTGAAGGATAGAGATAAAAAGATTTAATTATGCTGGGTGTGGTGGCATACACCTTTAATCCCAGCACTTGGGAGGCAAGAGGCAAGTGGATCTCTGTGAGTTCGAGGCCAGCCTGGTCTACCAAGTGAGTCCAGGATAGACAGGGCTATGTTACACAGAGAAATCCTGTCTCAAAAAATATATATGTTTAATTAGGGATGATGCAAGAAAACCTAGTTGAGGGAACCGGGTAAAGATGGACTTGTAGGCAAGAAAACAGGGAAGAAAGTTGTGTTCCTGTTTAGCATGGCAGGATCCTCTGAGTTCATCTGGACACTCAGCTTCAGAGTTTAACCCTCACTGACAACATCTGAAGGATTTGAAGATGGCTCAGAGCAAGAGGAAGCATGAAACACTGAGACACATACACAGAGGATGCTTGATGTGGGGCTGGAGAAAAGAGGAGCCAAACAACACCAAAGTTGGATGTTTAAACAGGTCAAGTATTTCAATTCTTGACAGTGGCAATGAAAAGCTCCTACCTTGACAATATCCAATCCTCCAATAAGCTCCCCTCTCACATACAGCTGAGGGTAGGTTGGCCAGTTTGAGAACGTTTTTAATCCCTGACGCACCTAAAGAAACAACAGGAATCCTGAAGCCTTTCCAGCAGTTCCTGGGAACAAAGCTAAAACATGCAATGAGATAGAAAACCCAGAACTTACTTCTTCATCCTCCAGTATATCAAAAGTTTCATATTCAACCCTGCAAAAGAAAAGAGAAAGCATTTTAACAGGTGTTCATTTTAAACAAAAACCATAAAACCTATCTAGTACTTTTAATACAGCCAAGAAAAGCAGTCCACTGCTAACAAAACTTATTACATAAAGTCTACTGTAAAGCAACAGGAATGAGTTTTACTGTCGGGCTTGTCATTCTAAGACAAAATTACTAGGTCTTTTGATGAACAACACCAGCTACAGTAGGACCTGTATTCTAATATATATATAGTCCATGTGTGTGAAGGCCAGAAGACAACTTGTAGGAGTCATTCTCTCATTCCATTTTCTAGGTTGCAGGGATCAAACTCGGGATATCAGTCTTGGAGACAAACACCTTTACCCTCTATGCCATCTTGCTAGCCTTCAACATTTCTTTAAAACGTGCCATTTTGGGGGGGACGGGGGTGCTGGAGAGATGGCTCAGTGGTTGAGATCACTGATTACTCTTCCAAAAGACCCTGGTTCAAATCCCAGCATCCACATGACAGTCCACAGCTGTCTGTAACTGCCAGGCATGGTGGTGCACACCATTAATCCCAGCACTCCGGCAGAGGCAGGCAGATCTGTGTGAGTTCAAGGCCAGCCTGATCTACAGAATGAGTTTCAGGATAGGCAGGGCTACACAGAGATAACCTCTCTCAAAAAAACAAAAAATAAAATAAAAAGAGCCATTTTTTTAAAGGTCATATTCAGACTGTGCTGCTTAACTGCCTTCCATCCTGCTCCAGGTCTGTAACTATAGACAACAGGCTATCTATTCAAATTATGATCAGAATACATATTGTAATTTGAAAAAAAAAAGCTATGAAACAAGAAAAACAAAACATTTGAAAATCCAAAAGAACACATGCTAAACATCTCCACATACATGGACTTGTTTTTAAGCACAAAAATCAATCAGGGAGTCTGCACCTGACAGCTGCATCTTAGCAGCTCCACTTGCAAAGGATGACAGAGGCCTCCCATCCCCCAGGACCTGAGTTATAGGTAGCTGTGAGATGCCTGATGTGGCTGCTGGGAACCCAACTCTCATCTTCTTAAAGAGTAGAACATACTTAATGGCTGAGCTATCTTTCCAGCTCTGAAAGTACAGGCTGCTAAATAACACTTAGAATTTATGATAGTCTCCCTGTATTTCTTTATGCATAATGAGAACAAGAGCCAGAAAATTCCATTTTGGTCTAAGTTAAAGCATTCAAAAAACACTAAAAAATTAGACACTGTCTGTCAATAAATAAAGATTACGCAAATAGGCTTGAACATTAAAAATGTAAACTGTCGGGGCTGGAGAGACGGCTCAGAACTGGCTGTTCTTCCAAAGGGCCCAGGTTCAAATCCCAGCAACCACATGGCAGTTTGAAACTGTCTGTAATGGCCAGGCTTGGTGGCACATGCCTTTAATCCCAGCACTTGGGAGGCAGAGGCAGGTGGATCTCTGTGATTTCAATGCCAGCCTGGTCTACATAGTGAGTTCCAGGACAGTTTTGGCTACACAAAGAAACCATGCCTCAAATCCCCCCCCCTCCCAAAAAAAACTATCAAGTATCAGTAGCAGAATTGAACAATTTACATACCCAGTACTATTCAGTATTTCCAGAATTTGTTTGCTGAATCCACATTTTGCTTCCTAAATTATTTAAAAAAAAAAAAA
This sequence comes from Lophiomys imhausi, assembly GCA_907164525.1. Lineage (NCBI taxonomy): Eukaryota > Metazoa > Chordata > Mammalia > Rodentia > Muridae > Lophiomys > Lophiomys imhausi. The sequence goes on from CAJQZJ010004755.1 coordinate 1,373,514, forward strand.
AGTGCATTGTACATTTTTTTTTCACAGACCCAGTGAATGTAGCCGATGCGAATGCTCAAGTCAGCACCCAGCCACTCTGTTGACACAGCTCCTATGCTTCTTCCATCCCCTCTAAAGTACTGGTCCAGGCTGACACCATCCCCTCAAACAACCTATAGACTGACTCTGGGTTTAACCTCATAAGTCGAGAACATGTAGCAGCTTAAAATCCTTGTGGTCAGAAGTACCCCTAAATCAAACCCAGATTGCCCATACAGAATCACCTGACTCTTTCCTTGCAATATGCAAAGTGACAGAACACAGCTAAGCCAGATAATCGTTTTCACATTCCCATGGACTTTTAGTCACACCTTATGTTTGCCTTGTGGCGTCAGCTTTTTCAAATGATTGAAATCCTATGCTTTATTTCAGGCCACGATTCCCCAAGCCCCAGCTATCTTGGAAAAGAAGCCTGACAATACACAACAACTTAAAAGCTCCCAGGACACAGTTTCTAAGACATATGAAGTCTTCCTAGACAGCCACAAGAAATGTGGAGAATGAAAGTCTGCTTTCAACAATCATGGAGCAAAAGAGTACTGCTTCATCATTACAAGTTATTAATAGCATGCTTATTGTTAATAACTGCAACGTCCCAGTCAACATCTATGTCCTAACAGTGATATCAACGTGCTAAAATCATATTGTCTTCCTTGTTACTTCCATTAATTACATTAACTGGTTAGTTGTTTTAACTAATGGGCTTCACTGTGTTGGTACCACAGCAACCTTCATGGCAACCTGATGTTAAATCAGTTCTATGGCATCATTAGGTCCATTCAAAAAAAGGCAAAGGGAGGCAAGGGCCTCTATGGTGTCACCTGCCTAAGGTTGTTTGTCCAGAGCCTGGGCAACTTCCTCACTCCACTACCTTACCTTTTTGAGCTTCAGTTTCGTTATCCTGAGACGAGAGCAAACTGTACACCTTTGCCTGTCTAAAAGTTGAACAGTTGAAACTCAAGTGTTAACTGCAAAATGCAAGAGAAATGATAGAACTAGCTTTTCAAAATTGCCAATCTAATCCCAATCCAGAAGAGATCAGCTTTCACCAATTGATGAGTACAAGGGGACCTATCAAACTAACTCAGTATGTACTTTCATCCAATTACAGGAACTACAAGAATATGACCAATGAGAATTGTGGTAGTTTTATTCACTCATCACCCAGGTAACACACAGCACACGGGCCCACTGTCAGGGTTTGTTTGCTACTCTGTGAACCTAAGGACAAGAACCTAAGGACTGCCAGGGAAGCACATCTGCCCAGAGTCCACACCCTCAAACAAAGAGTACTGAGACAGCAATTCAGAGAATCAGCTAAGTGCTAGCAGTGTTGACCACTTCAGCTGACAAAGTTTGGCAGCAGAAAAAAAAATGCACCCTGCTGAGATGTTGATGATAGAGTCAAGCAAAATGGAGATTACTCTGTTTGATCTCCATAAGCACCAATTAAGGCCTGGATAACTTCCTGATACACTACAGCTTCATTAGCTAAACTAGAAAAAAAGACTTAACTGTCCCCTTGTTGCAGATGTTAACATCAAAAGAAATTACAAATAAAACCATTTTTGAGTTCTTTACCTGTTTGTTTCCTTTCATAAAGAGCATCACAGAAGCTTTATTGGTCAGCACTTTGAGCCTGAAGAGAGAAAATTGATATAAAATTGCTCAGCTCAATTATTAAACACCACTTCTGCTCTGCTTCATGAGTAGCAGGCATATCTGAGGGATAGCAGGGTGGCGGCTCACAGCTTTGCATGGCACTAAACAGCAAAAGCACTGACACTTCCTTCATTTCATTTTCTCCCTGAGCCACTGTAAAACATAATATGGCTTTTTAAGGCAACGAATGTTCCTTCAAGTTGCAATTTAAGCCCATCAACTTGTAGTACTAAAAAAAATAATAATAACCAATTCAGTAAGGAATTACTCGACAGGGCCCATATTATTGAGCCATTTCAAGTTCCTAAAATGAATCAGTGTGCGTTTTTCCATCACGATGCTGCATAATGCTCTTCACACCAGAGCAGGGCCGTGAGGGTAAAAAGGCAAAATCTTAGCGCTCCAACCACTAAGAGCTGAAAATCAACAGTTCTCATTTTAACTTGACACTTCACAGTGAAAAGCACAATCTAACTTGCTGTCAGGATGTTAATCACCCAAATCTGGAACAAAGTTTGGTGACAAATCTTTAGTGAAAATCAGGGTTGAGACAATGGGTTACATCATTTTTCTCTTCGCTCTTCTCTTGTTGTGGAAGCAGCATGGATCCAAATCTTGAAGAATAAAGCTGATTTCAATCAAGTGCCCAGATCACACAGGCCATGACACTTACACTTCCAGCTCAACAGGACACAAACCTGGCTCAGCCTACTCACCAGATGATCTAACCTAGATCCATGCACCACAGGTCACTCTACTGTCAGAATACATGGCACTTTCCTAGATAGGAGTCCTTTGAATTACTACCCAAAAATATGTCAAACACTGCTTCTTCTATAGCTCTAGCCAACATCTGTGCATGCCTGAAGCACAGGAGAGCTAGGAGCAGCACTTTAGGAAAGAAGATCTGATGAAGGCAAGGCAACAGCAGCAAGAACAGTCTACGGAGGAAAATACAGTGCCAGTCAATCCGGAGCTGTGAGACGCAGGGTCAATCTGGGAGCAGTGCAGTCTCAGGAGGCAATGACATCATGGGCCACAATAAAGACCACGAAGGGGCCCCGTGTGGTATCCACAAATCCCACTGTCTTCTCATCACTACAAGAGGGCACAGACCAGTGGCGCTGGGCCAGCATGACATAATTCAAGTACTTGTATTAAGTACAGGCCAATGTTTTTTATTAAATATTGGTAGAAATTCTCAAAATATGAAATAGCAAGAAAATTACAAACTCAAGCCCCAACTAACAGTTGATGGGCTCTGATACATTTCAAGATAACTTTTTAATTAATTATTAATATTAAAATGTGAATTAATAAATTCAGACTTATTACAACAGAGTCCCCTTCACAAGTCACTCCATACCAAAATCCAGTATTTCTACAAGACTTCTGAAGTAGGATGTGATCCCTCATAAAAGGAAAGATGGTTTCACAGCTCTGGAGTCTGCCTGAGTTTTGTGACTGTGGCTTACAGAAGCCACTCACAAAGAACCTTAACTTTTCCCACTAAACTCTTACCACACTGAGGGGCTGAACACGACAGTTCAGCTGCACATGAAAGCACAGGGGTGCTATGCTCACACAAAGAGCAGGACCCAAATAGGGCCTGGACCCAATGAAAGTGACATTTCTACAGTAGCAAGTATACTTAACCTTCACGGCAGCTGCACCAAGCTAAAGCATCTCCAGTCCAAATGAGAAGATCCCGAGTTTGCAAGACTAGATGCTGAGGAACACCACCAAGCTATGGCCCCAACAGGCAAACTCTGAATGCTGGTGTCTCCTCAGAAAGAACACTGTAATAACAGGACTTATAGACTGCCAAGATATGCAGCGAACACTGCTGCCAGCTTTCCAGCACTTACCTTTCCTCTAACTTGGGAGCTTTGGGACAAATTGTATCTAGCTCTTCTGATGCTTCCAGCTCCTGAAAGAGGCACATTATTACAACATAAACCACTCTGACAGCCCTCTACATAGAATACTGACAAATGCCTATCAGAAAGATGAGGTCTCATTAGTAAATCCTGAGGTGCAGTAAGAAATATGTGCTTTCAACTGATTACAACACTTTAGAAAAGTATGCTCTAAACGAATTGTCTTTACAAAGAATCTAACCTTAATTATGTCAAGTCCTCCTATGAGCTCTCCAGAAACATAGAGCTGAGGATAGGTGGGCCAATTAGAGTATGTTTTGAGCCCCTGTCGAACTTCCTCATCTGAGAAGATATCAAAACTGCTGAACTGAATATTGTGTTTGTGAAGGATTTCCACCATCTGCTTGCTGAAACCTGCAACAGAACAAGGAAAGAGAGAATTCAGCACCTCTTACATACCACACGGTGTCTAGGGGACAGAAATGCCCACCTCGCCTGCACAGTGAGTGAATCAGCATAACTGGATAATCAAGACAAAAATAAATGCTAAAAACTTCTTTGACCTAGAGGCTCACACAGCTAGAACTTAACATATACATTAACATAATTACAGTGAAGAGTGGGATGTGAATTCATCAAAGATGCTCTGTAACAGAACAGAGACAGCATGCATGGTCAAGAGCCAAACTGTGAGAGCCTGGCACGAGTTCCACCATGACATGGTTCAAAGCCCTCTATGGCTGCTCCCTCTTCATCACAGGACGGACCAGGACACCTAGGACAGCGGTTTTAAGCACTGCTTGACCACAATGAGACCCAAGTGCAGTCCTTACTAGAACTCCAGTGAGTCTGTGCACACACTTCTGCAGCTAGTTCATCTTCACCTGAGCAGGATGAATGGGAGCCAGAATCAAAAGTGCTCTCTTTGGGTCTGAAGTAGGCACAGTGCCGTAAATGTCAAAGTCACCTCTGCTGTTACATGTGAACTGTGTATAGACTGACACCATTCCTTCTCAGCTTATGCTAAACTTGACAGACTGCACTCCCTATAATGTACTGTATGACGTTTTGTGTAAGATACACTACAGTTGACATTGTTTATTACACTTTGGTGAAGCCATCTTTTTACAGTGTTCACAATGAAGAAAGGTGTGAGCATCAATCTTATGAACCTATCAGTTGAGGTTGAAAAAAGGTCACTGTTCTTCCCAGATGCTAATTCTTACCAATTATATCTCCAAGTATGAACCACCTTCCTCTTTCTCACTTCACCATTCTTTGAAACACACTCTTAATTCACTGGAATAACCTACTCAGGGAAGCAATTAAAAATTCCTTTAGGATTTCCCCACATCAGCTATTATTTTTCAAATAAAATCAAATCATGAAATCCAGCATAAGATTAACTGTAATGGTTTCACCTGACGTCACCCAAAAGTACATTTACTATTAAAAGCATGGATCTAGAGCTGAGCTCCAAACACTCCCAGATCTGCAGTTTGTTGAGATGAAGCACTAGGATGAGTGTGCAGCACAAAAGCTGCTTTTCCCACAACCGAAGTGTGGCATTCACACACAGCCTGAAGTCAAACACTGTTTCTGAATGTTTTCACTCATCGGGGAGTTCATTAGTAAACAGCTAAGGGCTGACTGCTGATGGTTATTCTGCTCCCAATATATTAGCTCGTTTCTTCTGTAACTGGCTGAGAAAAGGCTTTATTTTGGCTTTAGGCAATTACATGCAGACTAGAAAGATTGATTGGTAGGGTTTCATTTTTAAGGGTTAAAGTGGCAGACTGGAAATGTTATGCTTAAGGATAAAGTAGTAATAAGGCTTTATTCCAATAACAAAATATTTATACACTCCTGAAGAAAAATGCATGCATGCAATAGAAGCACTTAAAAGTTCTTTTTAAATCTCATTTACCACAAAATCACCACTTCTATCTGCAGTCATTACCACTTGTGACTTGAGTAATAAGCCTAACGGCCATACTTAATAACATCTAAAACAGACCTTAAGAGTGTTTCTTCACTTGGGCTTTGCATCTGACTCTCACTGCTGAAGCTCCCACAGCTTTGACTGCAATAGCTATAGGAGTCCCCCCAATAACCTCATTACCCTGCTGAAGGACCTCAGTGCCTTAGAAAACTTCCTCAGAGGTTGCGTTCTCTTCCTATCCTCATGAGAAGCCAGAAGAGAGGCAACACAGCTCTATGGACTGAGACCTTCTCGACACCGGCTTATAAGTCACCATAAATTCTGCCAATGGAGCCTAGAAGTAAAGCAGAAGGTGGAGCTGTGGCTTGTACTGCTTCTAGGACAGACAGGCTCTGGAAACAGCTTTACCACATTCCTGGATATGAAGTGTAAATGTTATTCAAGTTTTTCTGTGTAACACAAAGCAAGGGCAGGGCCATTGATTCAAATGCAAGTGTAACTCTCCTCCACAACAGATGCTGAACCAGGAGCAAAGCAGCATTAACAGCAGAGTGCTCTCAAAAGCAACTCTATTACATGAGAGAAACCTCTTGAGTTCAAAGATGACCTGTCTTCATGAATGGGCTAGCCTACACTCTTCACTGGACTGTCAATATAGAAAACAAAAAGTTCTATATACTAGGCAGGCTCAGAAAACAAGAACAGAAGTGAATGAGGTCATTTATGTTCCCCTAAGATTGGAGATGAAAGGCAAAGAGAGTACCTACCACTGTACACAAAAACCAGAGAAGGAGGTGGCCAGGCAATCCCATGGAAGGGCTTTCCAGCTGCCCTGACATGGACATCTTATTATGGACTCTCCATAATCTGTTTGTGCTATGTGCCAAGAAAGGGGGACACATAACAAGAAACTAAAATGACAGGAAAGTGGCGCCTACTAGAACTGTTAGAAAAGTTACGAAGACAGAATCTAAACAGAAGAAACTGCAGTTAAACCTTTTTGCAGCTAACAATCTCTTTACCTTTTTTCTTTCATTATCTAAATGCCTATAAAGTCTTGTTTTCAGGGTGCTCTAAAATGTTTAAATTTTCTATTTATTCTACTTGTAGTCTGAATGTCACGACATGAAAAACTCAAAAAAGTCATAAATTCAGTTTAGTAAAACAAAAAGACTATTTCTAGATAAGTCAAATACAGAAAGACAAATAACACATTTTCCCTTGTATGCTGTGTATGAGCATGCACATGCATGGGGCATGTCACAATACTAGAGAGGAAGGAGGGAAAGGAGGTGAGAGCTCTAACAGTGGAGGGAGACGGGTGAAATACACACAAGAAAGCAGCAGGCTTTTGATCACTTCCCCCTAACTGGGCTGTGGTGTCTGGCTGTGGTGTCTCGCTGTGGTGTCTGGGCTGTGGTGTCTGGCTGTGGTGTCTGGCCTTGGTAGAAGAGGAAGTACTCTAACCTTAAGGGGGGAGGGGAGATGGGGGAAGGAGCAGGAGGGTGGGACCCAGAGGAGGGGAGGAAGGGGGCTATGATTGGATGTAAAATGAATAAACAAACAAGAAAGCAGCAGGCAACTGACAAAGGAAGGAGACCAGATGGAACTGGAAGGGGCTTAAGAAGGTATTGGGGGGGATGATTACAGTCTAATGTATGCTAACCTAAGAAATAATTTTTTTTGTTTGTTTTTGTTTTTGGAGACAGGGTTTTCTGTGTATCCTTGGCTGTCCTGGACTCACTTTGTAGACCAGGCTGGCCTCAAACTCACAAAGATCCGCCTGCCTCTGCCTCCCAAGTGCTGGGATTAAAGGCGTGCGCCACCACCGCCCAGCAGAAATAATTTTTTTAAATGACTATTTCTATGTTTGCCACTAATATGTTTGAAAAATTCAAGAGCCAGTGCACTGAAAGACCTTCAAAGACAAGCCCCACCCCAGCAGGCGAAAGCCAAGGTGGCACTTGATTTGTACAGTTTCTGAGCAAGGCAAACTTCAGTGGCAGGGCTGAAGCACAGCAAGTGACACCAGCCTCTGATGCTTGGTAAAACTGGTAACACTCTCCCAGTCAATTGTGCCTCCTGCCAATGTCACTAGGTTATTAAAAAAGACTGAGAGAGTGCTACTGTTGGTTTTCAAAAAAGAGGATGTTGGATAAACAATTTGCTGTGTATAACCTGCCATAGAGGTTTGTCCACATTTTAGAGGACTTCCTTCTGTCCTTCAGACTAGAATAAAGGGAAGTCCTTTACTAGACAACATGAACCACCAAAGAGAGCAACAGTTCCAACCCCCATTAAAAATAAAAATAAAGTAACAATAAAGCACGGTGAAGACTGCCTATTCTGTATCATTGCCTAAGTAGAAGGCAGACCAAGGAAGCTTTGCAATTCTGACTCAAAAAGACACTGCCTGGGAAATGTTTCAGGCAGAACTAAAAGAAAAAGAAACCACTTCTCATCTTTTTAATAGAACTTAACATGATGCTTTACTGGTAAAAGTAGGCTGCTCTCTGACCACAGAGGAATAGTTTAGAACAGAACACACTCAGAATGGCAGCATGACTCTTTCCAGTCACACTGGACACAGTAATCCTATCAACAACATACCCGACTTTACTGCCACCTATCTTAATAAATCCACTCCAGTGCAGTTGAAACAAATACCCTTAGTGTCTCAACAGAATCATCAAAAGGAATTAAAAACTCAATTATGCAGCATAATAATGTTGTAGTAGGCACAGTAAAAAAGAAACAACAGAAGCTCAACACCAGAGGGGTCATATAATTACACAACTTATTTAAGGGTAAAATTACAAGCACCCTCATGTACAGAAAGTACATGCGACTGTAAGCCAAGATTCAGTGATCTTTAATCTACTAACAGCTATTGACTAGAAGTGACAGCAGTGGGTGAAAAATGCCATCATGCAAGCACAAGAGGGAAAGCAAGAAGACACATGGCAGACCCAAGTCCTAATGAAAGCCCTCAAGCTTTTAAATTACTAAATCTGAACAAAAAAGATGAGAAGGAGGCTGCCAAGAAAGAAAACTATTCGGCGCAAACCTACATAGGCTAGAGATGCTCAGGAGCTAAGAGTGTTTCAGCACAGTCATCAGGCTGGGGTTGTACCCCAGTACCCACATAACAAGCCATGAGTCAGCACATGATGGAAGGTGGAGACAGGATTATGACTGTGACTTGCCAGCCTAGATTCCAAACACTGCTTCAAAGGAACAGGTGGAAACTGAAAAAGAACACCCAATGTCATCTCCTGGCATGCACACACATCCACACAGACAATTAATTATGTTAAAATGACCCAGAGGTTAAGGGTGCTTGTTGTTCTTGCACAGGACCCAAGTTTCAATCTCAGCAACCATGTTGGGAAGCTTACAACTACCTCTATTTGCAGCTCTAGAGAATCCAACACACTTTGGGCCAACATGGTGTGCTCATACACACCCCTAAAAAAATAAGAAAGAAAGATAAAAAGAAAGCTACACAAGCTGAAGACCCATTAACAGAGATAACAATATGGCAGATAGCTGGAACCTAATCCCTCCCAGCTCTGAAACCAGGGAAGCAAGTTACCATCATAGCTAAGGGATCAGATATGTAACACCGAGAGCATGAACCTGGTGATTTCCAAAGGCCCTCCTCCAGCTCCCATGTCCAAGTATACAGTATACACTGACAACTACCACCAACTTGTACGACAAAACCAAGAAGTGTAACCTGCCTAGCTCTACACACACCAACAGCACCCACGCAGGCAGGGACATTCAGTTCCAATTATCAGGATCAGCTTCTTACCACAGCGTGGTTCTTGAGGTGTTCCCTTCATGAACAGCATGCAGGGGGCAGCATGAGTCAACTTTTTCAGGCGAAGGTTGAGATCTTCTTTAAGATGCTCGTTAGCACTAGGAGGAAAGGATCCGCTAGACACGTGTCGCTGGACTTTTTTTGGTCAACTCTGGGGCATGTGCACCATCTAACCGGTCGACTTTCTGAGAATTCTGAAGTTTGAAATGTCATTTAGAATAAAGTGATATTCCTTCACCATCATCTATATTTTAGACTCCAAGGTTATAGAAAATACCTATAGCTCTAGCCAATTTTTAAAGGTATCCCTGTTGTTACTGAAGTGAGAGTTTGATTAGCAACTGCCTGTACTGCTTCTCACTGAGAAACACTCATTTTGGAGCATGTTGAGGAAGCACTGACATCTCAAAGTAAGACCAGCTTGAATGGACCTACTGAACGCAAATGAAGTTTTGGATAGCTATGGTAAGTGGTAATACCCATGGGTGCCCTGAAGCACAGATTTGTACTCACTTCCCAAGCAGTCATTAATCAACTAGAACCAGCCAGACGTCTCCTCACACTCAGGCACATGCTCTCAATAACCCACTTCAAACCTGGGTCAGGGAGTACTAGTCTGCAGGAGAAGTCTGGATTCTGATCAGGAGGCTCTAGTTCTAGCTGTGGGATGCCCACTGTCCATAGCAAGCAGCTAACATGGTCCTTATCAGCGCAAAAAAGAGAGAACCAGAAAAAGGTACAAGGCCAGGAAGATCAAGGAGACCAGGAAAGGATAAAAGAATCAAATATACAGTCCCAGGAGCCACTCAGATGGACCCATCCCTGGTGCCTCTTTCATCCTTACCTTGAAGAACAGGAAGGTGGGAACAGAACTAATTTCATATTTTTCAGATACTTCAGGAACAGCTTCGGCTTCCAGCTTTAAAATAAAAGAATCCAAGCTTCATTATTACTGGTCCTTTTTCTACTTTGATATGTAAATGAAATTCACATGCACTGTCCCTTGAAGTCTATGGTATTTTAAGACTATAGGACAAAAGTTTATGACACATTTACATTTAAATGAGACTCACTGGGCTGGCATGTCATCCACGGAGTCTGCAGTGTCAAAACAGGTTCAGAGGTTTTTATTTTGTTGCACATTTCAAAAGATGCCTGGAGGCTGTGAATAAAATTTTTGGTGCACTAGTGACCTAGTAAATTTTCAATCATATGCAGCTACTACTATATTGAAATCCATAAATCACTGACCCCAGTTATGTCATGATTACAGTGCTTATTTTCTGCCCACAGCAATTCTTGCTGTTTGCTCTATTGACTAATTTCAAGAGGCAGTACATCATGACTGACAGTTGCAGCTTTCTGCAAATTATGAAGCAAAAAGGAGTATTTCTTCAATAAACTATTGATGTTTGATAAATTTTACTTTTAACCCCTGCATGGCTCCTGGACACTATGCAAACTGACTGCTAGACTGCTGGCACTCTAGTCTATTGAAGCATGTAAACTTATCTTGACTAAGATGACTGTAATTGGTCTGATCATTTCCTTGGGGCTCCTCACAAAACATGGAATGATGTGGTATCTGGCATATGGGTTTCAACCAGATTTAGAATCACAATTTCTAGATAATTAGAACATAATTACTATAAGATATTCAAGTAGGTCTTTATAAATACACTTTGAGGAAAACCAAGATATATTATATTTTTCTCTCATAGGACTGTCAATTTAATATAAACTTTTTGAATCCAATAAAAACCTGTATTCACATTACACCTATAGGAAATAAATTTTATCGATAAATTATATTGTTAAATGTGTTTAAAATATATATACTGAATTTCTCCAAGAGTGAAAGATTTCCACTGGGCTTGAAATGTGATTTTTGCCTCTGCTGTACCCAGTCAGCAGAGGCACTGTGCGGCCTGCACTGTCTCACACTGCCTCGCTATCTCATCTTTCACAGGCTTTGTAAGAATGTTTAGTGCCTTCCACAAAAATGTTTTTAATTGTTTCCATTTTTCAAATGTACTTAAATGATAAGACTAAATCTTCAATTAGCAACAGCTGTCCTCTCATATGATAAAGGGCAAAAAGAGAAAGCAGGCTCACACAGACCTTTAGAACAGACCACAATTTAAGAAATGTGTGTGCTGTTTTTTTTCTTAGGCACAGTTCTGCACTCAGACCGGTGGCGCCTGCCCACAATGACCCCCAGCAGCTCACTCTTAACTCTGACCCGCTGCGCTGCTCAGAAAGCGACCTTACCTCCAGTGCACCTGAGCGGCACTAAGAGGACACAAGTTCTTAGACCAGAACTCTTAACACAGGCCTACATGTGCTAACTAGACCTCTGCTGCCATTCCTGCCTGAGGACCACTCAAACCAGTTTCCAGAAGACTAGCTCTTCCTCAGAGGCAATGGAAATGGAAACAGAAAAATCCACAGAAGAAGAGATGGGATTTTCACTACAGCCACAACAGTTCTCCAAAACATCAGTACTATCTGATGTCCTAACACCTTTGTAGAGCTGGGGTAGAGGCTGCCAGGATTTGTCT
>CAJQZJ010004755.1:1385433-1437752 GCA_907164525.1 Lophiomys imhausi
TCCTAACACCTTTGTAGAGCTGGGGTAGAGGCTGCCAGGATTTGTCTGACATGCCTGTGGCCCTGAGTATGATTCCCCAGCACTACAGAAAGGAATCTTTCCAGCACTCAAATTTCTTTGAAAATGTGTTTCTAATATAGTAAAATTAGTCTTAGTAATGAAAATAGAAAATGTTTTTAAATGACCTGTATGTACAAGAGATCAAAGCTACCTTTCGTAAACAGCCGTTCCATACCACGAGCCCTTCTACAAACTAAATGAATAAACTTAAGAGCCAGTAAACCATCATCTGTGGACATGCATACAAGGATGTTTCACCCAGCAAGAGGCCAACTGAGTAAGGAAGACTCATTGTCCTCAAACCCTAAGAGCACCACCCAACAGGGTAAGACCTCAACAGAACAACAACAACAAAAAAAAAAGACAAGGGAGGGGTGAGTTCAAAGGTGAGCTCTAAGAAGAGTTCAAAGCTCTTTTCTTAGTCTAGAACACCCATCTCCTTCCCCTGGAGTAAGAACCCCAAGTTATGGAGTCTTTGTGCCCCTGCCCCTGGAGCTCAAGCTCTACACTCTCTGTTCCTCGGTTCACAGGCCTCTGCAGACTCCACACCACCACTCCTGCTTCTCCAGCTTGAGAGGCTTCTAAAGAAAGCTCTGTGAGGAGGTGAGCTGGCTCCTGTAACAAAACTCCTTACTTATCTGTATCTCCATGTCCCACTGGCTGTTTCCCTGGACAAGCCTGGCTAATGTAAAAGGTGACTTGGGTGACTTATGCTCAGATACAGAGAAATAACGCAGTTCGGAAATAAAGTCTAACTATAAAATCTGTGCTTCTGTCAGTATGCCCCATGTGTATTCACATGTGCTTTCTACTACTACAGTATGAAGAAAGACTGCACTTGACGGGCTACATTTACCTGGACTGTATCTTCCCAATGCCTCTGGTGAGAACTACTTGCTCCCTACCCCTGAGAAGCTCTTCAGAGCCTTCCCATGGTGTGACTGTGAGAAGGGGTAAGATGTGAGAAGTTGTGAGATATGAGATAGGGGTTCCATATGCAGTCCTGGCTGGCCTCAAACTCAGGGCTCCACCTGCCTCTGCCTGATTGCTGAGATTAAAGGTGTGTGCCACCATGCCCACCAGGGTCCTCACTCTTCTACTCCACTTTACAGGCAATGGTATCATAGAAATAGCTCACAGCTGAGAGGTACTCCAAGCTAGATAATGTCTGGTGTCTGGTGCACTGATTCATTTACTCCTGGCAATAGCCAGCACTGTTATCTCACTTATTTTATACATAGCAATTGGTGAGACATCTGGAAACTAAGTAGCACAAACTATATCTTTAAGTCACTTGCCTATTTCAGAGCAGGAATAAATCAGATGTTAAAGAAACCTGTTTTGGTATTTTTTTAAGATTTATGTATTTTTATTGTATGTGTATGAGTGTTTGTCTATATGTATGTATGTTTGTATGTATGTATGTATGTATGTATGTATGTATGTATGTATGTATGAGCACCATGCTCATGCCTGATGCCCACAGGTCAGAGAAAGGACTAGATGCCCTAGAGTTAGAGCATCCTGTAACTGGAGTTACAGGCAGTTATGAGCCACTGTGTCACTGTGTGGATGCTGGAAACTGAAACCACGTCCCTGGTAAGAGTATCCAGTGCTCTTCTTAACTTCTGAGCCATCTCTCTAGCCCTGAAGGTGCCTACAATAGACCTTAATATAACTTAGTAGTAAAGTACTTAGCTAACAAAAATGTGAGGTCCTGAGTACAGTCCCCAACAGCACAAAGGAGGGGCAGGGAATACAGAGACAGCCTTACTCTCAAGCACAGCAGCCACTAAGCCAGTGTTTCTCAACCTTCCTAACACTGATACCCTTTAATACAGTTCTTCATGTTGTGATGATCCCAATTATAAAATTATTTTCATTGCTACTTCGTAAGTGTAGTTTTGCTACTGTTATGAATTATAATGTAAATATGTGTTCCGATGGTCTTAGGTGACCCCTGTGAAAGAGTCATTTAACTCCCAAAGGGGTCGCAACTCACAGGGTGAGAACCGCTGCACTATACAATGAAATAACACTGACTAGAGTAACATCATAAAACTCTCCCTCAACAATTGCCTCTAACCTTTGAGAGAATTTATACTGAAGTGGAACTGTTAGTAATGGTAAGTGTTAACCATTAACTTGACAAAAGTTTGAGACACCTGAAAGACTGGCTTCTGGGCATGACAGTGAGGGGACTATCCTAATTGCCTTGATTACACTAAGATGGAAAGGCCCACCCAATGTGGGGGGCACCAATCCCTAGGCAGGGGATCCTGGGCTGTGTAAGTGGAGAAATGGGCCAAACATAAGCACACATCATTCTTGTTCTATACTGAATATGAAGGTAAAGTGAGCAGCTGCTTCCATTTCTACAGCTGACTTCTTGCTATGATAGATGTGGAATTACAAGGTAAATTACCTTTCTTCCCTTAGTTGTTTGGTCAGAGTATTTTACCACAGCAACAGGACAGCAACTATGACACATGGCAGGTAAGAAATGCACAAGGGGAGTATACACTTTCTACAAACTGAGTATGACTTTTCCCAACCTTTTCAGCAATGACAAAGTCTTGAACCTTCTTTCTCCTTCCTACCTCTCCTTCCTTTCTCTCCCTTCCAAACACAACATTCTGAAAGATTCTACCAAATAACTAACTGACAAATATGTATTCCCACTGACATGGTCTCACAAGCCTATTCAGCACCCAAGAGGATGAAGCAGATCATGAATTCATCCTTCCACCCACCCATCCACATCCACAGATCAATAAAGTGTACTTCCATTTTAGGTGGAGATCTATGTATTTGAAAAGAAAAAGTACTTAATATTTTAGTTAACTATTTCACTCTATTCTGAATAAGCCTGAATCTTTTTGTAAGGCATTTAGCAATGGAAATAACTCAAGTATTTCCTCAAAGTTCTGAGAGATGTGAGACCCTACAGAGGGACCCAAGTTTCAGGGTCCAAATGGACATGGCAGCAATTGAGGCAGGGAGGACCTCGTTCATCAGAGGCAGCACCAGTGCATCTTACAGCCACATCACAATCAGGGAACAAGGCTGCAGGAGAGAGTGAAAGCCTTGCCTCTCAGCTTTCAGTCCTGATGTGAACAAACTACATAACTCTTACCAGAAATGTGGGCTAATTTCTCTGACCTGGTATCTTAGTAATTAGAAAACAGTTATTGATAGTTATATTACAACTCATTTAAAACACCTTACTCAAGATCACCTAGTATGCTGGGATTGTAGCTCAGTTGGTTGAGTGGTGGCCTAGCATGAAGGAAGCTCTGATTTGATCCCCAGCACCAACCATATAAGCAGGGTATGATGGTACCCACTACAATTCCATCACCAATAACATAAACGTAGGAGGATCAAAATCTCAGTCACCCACAGCTACATAGTAAATTCCAAGCCCGCATAGAATATGTAAGGCTCTGCTTCAAAAGAAGTAGTAGAATAGAAGAGGAGGAGGAGGAGGAGGAGATCACTTATTTAAGTCAGGCATGGTGCCACACACCTTTAATCCCAGCACTGGGGAGGCAGAGGCAGGCAGATCTCTGTGAGTCTGAGGCCAGTTTGGTCTACAAAGTGAGTCCAGGACAGCCAGGGCTTGGTACACAGAGAAATCCTGTGTGGGGGAGCAAGGGGAGGTGAGAAAGATCACTATTTAAATGACTTTGTGAATCTATTGCCAAAGAATGAAGCAATCATTTTGTTCACAGGTCAGAAATGTCAAACTAGCCGGGTGGTGTTGGCACATGCCTAATCCCAGCAAAGCAGGCAGATTTTTGTGAGTTTGAGGTTACCCTGGACTACAGTGAGTTCCAGGACGGCCAGTGCTTCAGAGAAGCCCTGTTTTGAAAAACAAAAACAAAAAAAAAGACAAACTAATACAAATAAAAGGAAAAGAAAATATAAAAACAAATAAAAGGGGAGCTGAAGAGATGGCTCAGAGGTTAAGAGCACTGGCTGCTCTTCCAGAGGTCCTGAGTTCAATTCCCAGCAACCACATGGTGGCTCATAACCATCTATATTGAAATCTGGTACCCTCTTCTGGCCAGCAAGCATACAGAGAACACTGTACATGTAATAAATAAATAAAATATTTTTTTAAAAAACAAGTAAAAAAAAAGTAGGTGTAGTATGACATGCTTGAGGTACCAGCTACAAGAGGTTGATACAAAAGGCTGGTTTGAGTCCAAGAGTTTGAGACCAGCCTAGGCAACATAATGAGACTCCAACTCAAAACTTTTTTGGTTTTTTGAGACAGGGTTTCTCTGTGTAGCCCTGGCTGTCCTGGACTCACTTTGTACACCAAGCTGGCCTTGAACTCACAGAGATCTGCCTGCCTCTGCCTCCCAAGTGCTGGGATTAAAGGCGTGCAACACCACGCCCAGCTTAAGAAAAGATTTTTCAAAAAGACACTGATGGATAGAACATTAGCCTTACTCCAGAAATTTCCAAAAGTACTAATTAACAAAGACCCTGGTGCCGTCCCCTTAAACAGCAGGTGCAGTGAGGCTCAGATGTCCCTGGCAATCCAGCAGCACCACACACCTCCAACTGCTGGCTCACTGAGACACTTAAGCACTTGAACAACTTAAAATCTCCCTGCCAAGTCTGGTGCCAATGTGAGAAGCAATTCTATAGTCACTTTAAATAAATCATTCAGATGGAGCTGAGAACAGCGTGTTACCTAAACCAGTAACACTATACGTATGAAAGCAGACATGGGACAATTACCATCATCCTGACTAATTCTATGATTGAAGTGTTTAATCATTCATTTCACTTGTAGTCATTATCTTTTATCACTGGCCAAACATGCAGTTTTAATGCCCCCTTCTATTATTTATATTGGACATTTTAGGGTTACCTTCTAAGGTTACATTATACATATCATCCGAATTTTAAATAAGTCCTTAAATGTTAAAAAGCTAACTATTATGTTCATATTTGCTCTATCTGCATAAAGAAACACTGAGAGAATTCATACAAAATTAATACAACTGGTTACTTGTCGGGAAGGACAAAGGGTTGTAAGGGAAGACATGGAGTGAGCCTTTTCAATGTCCACCTTCCTATAGTGGTTGGCATTTTGATCCATCAGAATACAATACCTATTCAAAGCATAAAAATGCTGTCTGTACAAATGCTGTGAGAAAATGTAAACAAAGGAATTAAAAAATTAGTGTCAGAAAACTGATGTACAAACACCCAGCACTTCATATGGTCTCTAACTTCATATATTGGTATATACTTGTCAGTGTATATTTTGAACTCACAATTTGCAGTTTTAAAAACAAGGTTTTGGTTTTGGTTTTAAATCTAAGGATTTAGCATTGGAGCACAGAGGCACAAGCCACTGATCCCAGCACTTAAGAGACAAGAAAAAAACTGAGATACTGAAGATAATCTGTGCTCTGAGACCATGTCTCAAAGTAAATAAATAAACTCTATGAATTAAGTCTTGTGAATATAGCCTCTCTCCTTTTCCAATAATTCATTATTCTCAATATATATTTCACTTTTTAAAAATCTAACCCAATATTATCTCCTGAATGTCTAAGATTACATGCATAAAAGCAAATCTGCTAACCTCCAGGCACAGCCATCAACTTCCTCTTAGAGCTCAGTCTGTCAAATGAAACAGAAAATGTAGGAACCAATACTCGAGTAAAACAGAGGGGCTCAGTATATAAAGGAGAGGCATAGATATCAGCTAACCCCAGCAACCTGTTTATACAAACACGTTCGAGAGTCATTTTCTGTAGCGCAGCTACCTTCTCAATGAAGTCTAAATTAACTACTATTAGCCAAAATTATCCAGTGAATCCTCTGGTCTGCTTTTGCTATCAAACATTTCTATCCTTTGCTCATCTTTATACTATGTGAGAAATGAAACATTAAAAGATCTGTCAAAATAACATGCAGCAAATATAACAGAAATCAACACAAAATTCAAGTATTTGGAATTTCACAGCTTCTTCCTTTACATTACAAAACCTAGTCTATCTTATAAATCAAAAATTAATAAAAGATTTAAGACTTAAAATGTATAGTACCTTCACAAATGAAACATGAGGGTGTTCTTTGGCCAACTCTGCCATGACATCGTTCATCTGTACACACTGTGGAGCCCATGGTGCCCAGAAATGGACCACGAGGAGTGACCTGTAAATCAATAAACACATTTTTATTACAATAATCCTGGAAGCAAATATTGGTGTAGATCAAATCCTCCTACCTAGGAAACTAAGAATTTAGTTGTACTGTGCAGGATCACTGTCAGTCTTCAGACTCTTTTGGATGAATATTCAAGTTAATGGGACTTCTGGAATCAAGATCAAGCCCCAGTAAGTGGTTCTAAATGTCTATCCATCTCAACTAACAGACATGTCAATCATACCTTCAAACCCATGATGAAAGTGGAGACTGAATTTCTGTATGAGCAAGCTGCTGCTGAGAAATGGCTGTAGACACATTATTACTAATTACATAGTATTGTGTGTGACAAAAGGGTACAACTGTGACCACAGAACAGCAAAAAAGTCTTTTTCTTTTTTTTGTTTTGTTTTGTTTTGTTTGAGACAGGGTTTCTCTGTATAACAGCCCTGACTGTCCAGGACTCCCTTCATAGACCAGGCTGGCCTCAAACTCACAGAGATCCACCTGCCTCTGCCTCCTGAGTGCCTCGTGCACCATCACACTCAGCAAAGAAAAAAGTCTTAACAGTAAATCAAGACAGAAGAAAGCAGAGCTGAGATCACTGCTCACTGACACCCTTTGTAATTCTGCCACCAGAGGACCCTCTGAGCATCCCATACACACTGACAGTGGAGCCGTGAGATTGTTAACCTCCTAGGCACCTAGGTGTTTCCTATCTTAGTTATTTTCATACAAAACTATCTTCACAAAGACATATCTTTGAAAACACTTCAAACTGAACTGAAACTTGAATTTATAGAATTCTAAGTTCAAATCCTCCTCCAAGATGGAAGAGGAAAAAAAAAACAAAACCAAAACAAAAAAAAAAAACACATAAAAATGTGTTATATGGCCAGGCATGGTAGCACACGCCTTTAATCCCAGCACTAAGGAGGCAGAGGCAGGTAGATCTCTGTGAGTTCAAGGCCAACCTGATCTACAAAGTGAGTCCAGGACAGCTAAGGATACAGAGAAACCCTGTCTCAAAAAAAAAAAAAAAGTGTTAAATGAAGAAAAGACAAAAGCATATTTACCTGTAAGCAGGGAATGTAGTAAGAAATGATAAAGGGGCTGGAGAGAAGACTCAGCATAAGGAGCACTTGCCGCTTTATCTTGAGGACCAGAGTTCACGTCCCAACACTCATGCATGTCACACAGTTCACAAAGGTCTCAACACCAGCACCAAGGTGCTGGCCTCCATGGGCACCCGCATACAGACAAACACACACAAGTTAAAATAAATCTTAAAAAAAAAAAAAGGGAGAAGTGGGACCCTACCCACAACAAAAGCTCTCCTAACACACACAAGACAATGAAGAAGGTTACAGCCAGAAGGGGCAAGAAAAGGTGACAGGCCACATTCTAAGGTTGACTACAAGTTCTAGCTTAGACACTGATGGCAAGTGTCATACTGGGAGGAAAGGAAATCTACTGGAGTATTAGTACCAGGGCTCACAGAACCTTGGTGCCCTACAGATCTGGGAATCAAGAAATACAGTGCCACCATGTCACAGAGGGCACAGAAGAGACTGGAGGTCAGTGTCTCTGGGTCTCCTCAACATCAAGTCAGGCTAGATGGAGGGAAAGAGAGAAGACCAGAGTCTTGTAGAAGTCAAGAGAATGGTAAGAAGGAAAGAAGGCAGTAATAAACAGTGAATGATGCCAGTTGCTAAAAAGCAGGAGCCCCACAGCAGCACAAGATGTCTGGAAATGGCCACTGCAGAAATCCACCTCAAGAGATCTGGACTGCACAGAGGAATCCAACAACATGGGGCCCAGCTTGACTTCAGTCCAAGAAATCAATCTCCAGATGCTTGTATGGTGCAGGACAATGCCAGTACAGATGGAGAGTTGAAAATCTGAGGCAGTTGTAGGTGCAAGGTTTCCAAAAAAGCTAGAGCAAAAAGAACAGTGTCTTCCAGTCCAGAACCAAAGAATTAAGAATAGATTAAACAACATGTAAGAAGTAAGAATGGGGAGAGTTTAGAAAGAAAGAACCTGAAGTCATGGTTTTGCTCAAGTATTAAAGCTAGGTCATACACTGAAACAGAAATGGAAGCTCAGTGTGAAGCTACATGCTACATATCCCCATCATTCCAGAAGCTGAGGCATGAGAATGATCAAAGCCAGACTGGATACAAAATGAGTTCAAGGCCATGTTGGGCCAGTCAGATCACCTTAAAAATTGGGGGTTGAGGGGAAGCAGACAGGGAAAATGGGGACTAACTAGCTAGAAATGATGAAGAGAAAGCTATCTAGGAGGATACAAAAGGCAAATAGAAGGTTCCACCTAAGGTAAGAAAGAACATATTGTATGTTCCATAAATGGGTTACAGTTTGCACCAGACAGACTTGTATCTATCTTTGTTTTTTGTTTCTGTTGGGTTCTTTTGTTTGTTTGTTTTCGGGGCAGGATTTCTCTGTGTAACAGCTCTGACTGTCTGGACTTGCTCTGTAGACCAGATTGGCTTTGAACTCACAGAGATGTGCCTGTCTTTGCCTCCTGAGTGCTGGGATTAAGGCGTGCACCACCACGACCAGCTTTGTATCTATTTTTGAAGAATACTTGGGCCTCAGTTGATAGCAACTGCTCTATTAAGCAATGTTGCCTCTCCCTCAGGCATTCAGCTAGACATTTTTCATTCCTTTTTTTTTGTTGGTTTGGTTTTTCGAGACAAGGTTTCTCTGTATATACCTGGCTTTCCTGGACTACTCAGTTTGTAGAGCAGTCTAAATCCCTGTAGGGATCCACCTGCCTCCGCCTCCCTAGTGCTGGGATTAAAGATGTATACCACCACGCCCGGCTTTTCAGTCCTTTTTAAAGTTGTCTGGGGACCATGAATTGAGTCCTAGCCCGCAGAAAACTGAAACCTTCCTTCATAAGCCTGCACAGGCTCTGGCCACATCTCCCAGCCTGGCAGAGCATCTACAAGAGGGCCCAAGGCCTAAATGTGGCAAGAAGAAAAGCAAGTCAGAAAGACCTTGTCAGGGAACACTCAAGCAGTCTTACATATAATACACCCAAATGCTCCAACAATGAAACACAACTCAATTATTAAAAGGGGGGAGGGGGATGGGTGTGGTGGTGCACACCTTTAATCCCAGCACTAGGGAGGCAGGGGCAGGTGGATCTCTGTAAGTTCAAGGCTAGCCTGGTCTACAAAGTGAGTCCAAGACAGCCTATACTGTTACACAGAGAAACCCTGTTCCCAAAAACCAAAAAAAAAAAAAAAGAAAAGGAAAAAGTTTCTCTAGAGATACACACAACCACATAGACAAGACTGGAAAAGAAGACAAGCCAAAGATGCTAGATTAAAGGAATACCATAATACCCAGGACAGTTTACAGTTTTAAGGGTAGCAGTAGCAGAAGAAGAAAGACTCATTTAGTACTGTCATGCAATTTTCAATCTGACACAATTAAATCAGGATAGCTATCGGCTTTTATCTTGAGCACGTGTCTAGAGTTGAAGGTTCTGAACTATCTCACACACCTGCACTCTTCTGTGAGCATGGCACCCTGCGAACAAATACCACTTAATTAATTTGTTTAAAGATGTGACAGGAACTGAGAACAAGCATGGTCACAAACATGATCATGACATCTGCTACAGAATGACCTGAGGTAAACTGCTTGAAAAGATAAGATCCCGTAAGAAACTGGCATCACTTCATTCATGCCTCACACAAGAGAGGAAAGTTGTAGCAGGGCCTCCTTGAGGTAAATTCTGACTTGGCTTTACAGAACTAAGGTGAACTTGATGGGCAGTGGGGGGGACTCACAGCACAGATAAAATCCTCACAAGGAAAGGGGGAAGTATATCAGCAACTGGTCCAGGTTTGGCAATGGCAGACCACCTGACAAAGCAACTTAAAAGGCTTATTCTGAAATGAAAAAAGCAAAAATAAATACCCCTTAGCCGGCATGGTAGCACATACCTTTAATCTCAGCACTTGAGAAAGCAGAGGCAGGTGAGAGGGTGCCACATACATTCAGGGTAGGTCTTCCCATCTTAACTAACCTAATCTAGATCCTCTCAGAGATACCCATGGACAGGTCTCCTGGTGATTGTAGCTCCCTCCAAAGTGAAAATCACTATTAACCACCCCAGGAGGGATAGAGGGCCAAAGAAAGGAACGGAGACAAGGCAGGAACTGTGAAATATATATTCATAAAGTCCAAGAACAAAGCAAGTCATACTGAGAGATGAGCCATTGGAGGGGCTCCAGGACTTGAAGAGCCTGTTTCCAAGACAACTAACCCATTCCACTCCACATGAGCAACACTAGTTTTCACAGGTGGGATGCACTATTCAGGTAGGATTTCTAAAAGGAAGAGAAAGAAGCACATTCTTACCCCGCTGGCAGAAATTAAAACCAAGACCTTCTGGAAAGTCCATAGCCAAAAGGTATTTATTCTAAGATTTAAGAATACAAAGATTTAGGAAAATGGGTATCTTCCTACTGCTACAGAAAATAACAAACAAACAAATCCCCAAGCAAACTATTATCTAACAATAGCTTTTAAATGGTCAAAACAAAATACTTTAAAATATTAAAACATGCCCAGAGTGATGATGGCACACGCCTTTAATCCCAGCACTGAGGAGGCAGAGGTAGGCAGATCTCCTTGAGTTTGAGGCCAGCCTGGTCTACAAAGTGAGTTCAAGGATAGATAGCCAGGGCTGTTATACAGAGAAACTATGTCTTGAAAACTAAATAAATATAATGTTTAATTATTTTAAATACATTAAAAATCAAATCTGAAAAGAATTTTTAATGATATAAGTAAATGCTGACAATAATTGGATTGCTTTTTAAAAATTACAACAGGTGGATAAAGATGTAGCTCAGTGGCAGAGTCTGGTATGCTTTAGGCCCTAGGCGCAATCCCAGCAAAGTTACAAACAAAAAACAAAGAGTAAAAGAGGTGACCAGGCTTTGTTACTAATATGGGCCCAAGTGTGAAAAAAACAAAAGAAAGTTACATGTGATGATGCCTGCCTGTAACACCAGCACTCAAAAAGTGGAGGCGGAAGGACCAAGAGATCAAGGTCACACTCAGCTACATATTCAGTTCCAAGGCCAGCCTCCATTATATGAGTTCTGGCTTCAAAAAGAAGAGGAAGAAAGTGCACACAGAGCTGAATTTTGCTCCACTGGCATTAACATAGGTTTTAGTTCTTTGAACACCCACATCTATAACAGTAATAACTTATGTCCTGGGATGTTAGAAAAATCAAACAAAAACGTGTTTTGATGACATTATTGCCTAAGTTTAATATGAATAATTATTTTTATTGCCCAAAATATTCTTTTTTTTTTTTTTTTTTTTTTGTTTGGTTTTTTCGAGACAGGGTTTCTCTGTGTATCCTTGGCTGTCCTGGACTCACTTTGTAGACCAGGCTGGCCTCGAACTCACAAAGATCCGCCTGCCTCTGCCTCCCAAGTGCTGGGATTAAAGGCGTGCGCCACCACCGCCCGGCTCCAAAATATTCTTATATTTACATGTTAGATCTTATTTTCCATTCAAGCATGGGATGCCAATTATAAGCTCAATAATACATAGATGATGTCACCCTCCTATGTAACCAGTATATTACTAGTCTCTTCCTCATAGCAGACAGGCCAATATACTCAGTGAATGGTTTGAGGGCATTTATAGAAAGATCAAGTTGAAAATCTCACTAACATGACTCCTTCATCTCTTACACTGGTGTTCAAACCTAGAGCCTTAAACATGCACCCTACCACTGAGCTGCACTACATCCCAGAATATTTGACTATTTTAACAGATATGAGTTTCAGTTCTCCATCAATGAAAGAATTAGAGCTCAATAACCATTTGTTGTTCTATTATGGTGTTGTACTACTCCAGTTATTCATCCACAAATGTATACTACGACTTTCTAAGCACTATCACATTCTGGATTCTAAGTGGTTTATGAATAGACCAAAACTATGGTACCAGTCCCCATCTCCCATCCCTACTATATACGCAGGAGCTGAGATTTCGGTAACTTACATATACATTAGATCAAAGGACTTTAACATAAAATAAAAAGTAAATTTCTGGGCTGGACAGATAACTCGAATGATTAAGAAGACCTGGGCTCCATTCCTAGCACCTACACAATTGCTCAGGACAGTCTACAACTCCAGTCCCCAAAGAACTAATGCCCTCTTCTGGCCTCTGAGTGCACTCACATGGTGCACAGACATGCAGGCAAAACAGCAAGACATAAAAACATGCAAACAGCCGGGCGGTGGTGGCGCACGCCTTTAATCCCAGCACTTGGGAGGCAGAGGCAGGCGGATCTTTGTGAGTTCGAGGCCAGCCTGGTCTACAAAGTGAGTCCAGGACAGCCAAGGATACACAGAGAAACCCTGTCTCGAAAAACCAAAAAAAAAAAAAAAAAAAAAAAACATGCAAACATGTCACTTTGTTAGCTACTATGACAGTCTATCACAGATATTCTCTAAACTACCCAGCAATCAAGTTGCTAAGAGACAAGCAACATTTGCTTATCTAAATACAAGAGATGGATAGGGCATCTTCAAAAACCCCAAGAGATCTGCAGAATATGGCATTCAAAGATGTTATCTTAAATCAAGATTTTTTTTTGATATCGAGACATATCAGCGCCTGACAGCACCCCCTATTCTACTCCAAGTAGAAGATAAGCATCGAAGAACCTCCACTGTAAAATGGTTGAATTAGTGGCAAGCCTTTCTCTTGGCATGAAAAAACCCCTTGCACCAACTGCAGACAGACTGCTGTCCAAAAAGGACAAAACTTGGTAGCAGGGAAGTCGACAGTCTAACTCTGCCAAGACAGGGTAGGTAGGTCCTTCATAATCCCTGCTCTACAACAAATGTCTGTCAGAGAAACAGGACCCAAAGGCTGAAGACTGATGCAGGAATGTATGGAGAGAAAATGGGAACTGTCCAGGCAGTCATTGGTATGTTCTTTCTTACTTTTGGAAGCTGCAGGCCCTGCACTTCCTATATAAGCAAATATATTTATCCCTCTCAGGTCTCTGAGGTGGTTGAAGAATAGACAGCTAGAGTCTCATAGTTAAATTTTGAATTGTTTAGGAATCAAGAGGGTGTTATAGATCTAAGAAGATACTCTTAAAAGTGTGTTGCAAGGGGCTGGAGAGATGGCTCAGCGGTTAAGAGCACTGCCTAGTGCTCTTCCAAAGGTTCTCAGTTCAATTCCCAGCAACCACATGGTGGCTCACAACCATCCACAATGTGATCTGGTGCCCTCTTCTGGAATGCAGGTGTACATGCAGATAGAGCACTCAAATGCATAAAATAAATAAAATAAATCTTTAAAAAAAAAAAAAAAAAAAAGTGTGTTGCAAGATAATATGAATGTTGAGTCACATATAGACCTTTAAACTCATGGAGATGGTTAGATAGTAGAATGTTAAAGTCAGGGGCCAAATATGTATAAACTGGACATTGGGAAGGTATACTGGGCCATTTAACTCTCATAAATGTGGCATATTTATATCTGTTGTTTTGTATAATATTTACTGTTATAAGAGAAGGAACCAGCTGTTGGACTGAAAGGGGAAACCTCTGGAGGGAAGAGGGTGGAAGGGCGGGATAGGAAGGGGGAATAGGGAGGGGTTTGTGACTGAGATGTAACTTGAAGAAAAAAAAATAAAGTATTTAAAAAAAAAAACTACGAAGAAGACAAAGAGAAAAAAAACATGAAAAAAATTAATAAAATAAAAAGTAGATTTCAACTCACATCAAGTTTTAAAACTGAAAAGCACTGACAAGGAAATGATTGCACCCACAGTGCTATTTAGGTTTTTGTTTTTGTTTTTTTGCTCTTTAGTATTCTTAATGGCTTCTGTATCACCACACTAAAGAGCGCCCCCCCTTCCCCATGTCACACACGCATTTCCCATGATGCCCATTCAGACCAGTTACTACAGAAGAGAACACTGTCTCCTGAGTCATCTTAGGCATACACCAGTGACAAAAATACATGCAAATGGGTTTGGGTTTTGTTGCTGTTCTTGTTTTGGGTTTCTCTGGGTATCCTCAGCTGTCCTGGACTCGCTTTGTAGACCAGGCTGGCCTTGAACTCACAGAGATCCGCCTGCCTCTGCCTCCCAGACTCGCTTTGTAGACCAGGCTGGCCTTGAACTCACAGAGATCCGCCTGCCTCTGCCTCCCAAGTGCTGGGATCAAATCAAAGGCATGCGACATTATGCCCGGCAATTACAGACAGCTGAGAACTGCCATGTGGATGCTGGGGCTTGAATTCCGGTCCTTTGGAAGAACAGCCAGTGCTCTTAACCGCTAAGCCATCTCTCCAGCCCTCCTGCATTTGCGTTTGCTTTTGTTTTGTTGTGTTGGTTTTTCGAGACAGGGTTTCTCTGTGTAATATAGTCCTGGACTCGATTTGTAGACCAGGCTGGCCTTGAACTCACAGAGATTCGCCTGTCTCTGCCTCCCAAGTGCTGGGATTAAAGGCATGAGCCACTACACCCTGCTGTTTTTTGTTTGTTTGTTTTTAATAGGGTCTCTCTATATACCTCTGGCTAGCCTGAAACTCACTATGAAGACCAAGCTGACCTTGACATGAAACACAAAAGCAAGCTAAGCTTGTGGAACACACACACACAAGAATCTTCTCAGATGATTTAAGTTCAAACTGTCCAGGACATGTCCACACAAGCCCTCATCTATCCATGAGACCAACTCCGGCATCCTCCACAAGGCCTCCGCCTGAAGACTAGCTGGATCAATCAGAACCCGGCTTCTTTCTACCAATGAGTAAATGTCATTCTACCTTTTTCTTTTCTTTGAAGAAAAAAAAAAAAAAGCAGTACCAAGTAAGCTTGAAATTCGAAAAAAAAAAAACTGGAAGGTTTTTTTTGTTTGTTTGTTTTCGGTGCTAGAGCTGGGATGAAACTACGGGCTTTTTGTATATTAAGCACTAGCTACACCGCCACCCTCCGAATAGGCTATTTTAATTCTCCATGCAGTATGGATTGGCACTCTCCCACCTGCCCACTCGGCCCTGTGAAGATACCAAGGCCCCATATTAGTGGAGGGAGCTTCCGATCCGCCAACCACTGCAGCTCTTTAATCGACCCAGCATCACACCAACCCTGGGGACACCAGCCCATTCACCCAGGAGGAAGATGAGGGTGGGATTATGAAACTTGCCCCCGGGTTTCTGGCAGATAAGGGGCTGAGGAGAGGTTGGGGATCCCGGGTAGTCGGACCCTGGAACCCCTCGCTACTCTGCAGCCTAAGGCTGGGCAGCATCACAAGGTGCCATGTGCACGCCTTCTCTCCGGTAGTTTCCCACGCATACCCCGGGCTGGCCTCTGGATGTCTTGTCCAAAGGCGAGAAGCACGTGCCCCCGGCCGCAGCAGACCCTCCCTAGACCAACTAGCTATTGGGGAGAGCCCGGGATCCCCGCTCGGTCTGCCAAGGCCTCCTTCTGGAGGCGCCACATGCGGGTCTCCGGGGGCAGGCCCATTGCACACCGAGGCTGCAGCGCTGCGCTTCCCTATCCTACCGGGAGGAAGGTCCCGCCGCGGCCCAAGTAGGGCCGCCGTTGGGCCGCAAGCACAGCTCTGGACTTGCCGCGTTGGGGGACCGCCCCCCGAGTCCCGAAATCCCGGCCCGCCGCCCTCTGGCCCCACGATCCTCTCACCGCCCCGCGTACTTGGCTTTGAGGCGCAGTAGCTCCTCGAACTGCCGGGCCGAGCAGACCTCCGCCACAGCCTCGGCCGCCTCCACTGTCTCTGCCGCCCCCGCCGCCATGCTGCCACCGCCAGACACCAGCAGTCGAGCGCCGGAGGCTCGATAGGGCGGAAAGGATGTGCGAGGAGGCTGCGCACGGGGAAGCCACGCCCCCTGCGGTCGGGGCACGCCTCGTACCACGCCCCCATCACTGTACGCCACGCCCTCGGGCCGAGAGAACTGGTAGGAGACCCCAAGGCACTACCCAAGGCGCTGGGTGGGGCAGTGGAGCCTCCCTGGTTTGTGTTGGTGTGCTAACTAGCTAGATGTCTTAGCCACTGGCTGTTGTAGCTCCGGACCTTCCCTGGAGCTCGTAAGCCTACAATAGCGAGGGACGACAGTGTGTATGTGTGTTGTAAATGAAAGTGAACTCACGTTAGAACATTTGTAAACTGAAATCTCACAGGAAACTGCATAAAAATGAACTAGAAAGTCTAAGAATAAGAGGCAGTAGTGTCTGAGCACAACACTGACAGTGCTTGTACATCTGTCCTGGAGGACCCTCTAACACCTCTGAAGGTGCCCTCTGAACCCCAAAGTCAACCATTCAGTACAGCACTGTGACACCTGTTACCCAATGCAGCCTTAGCACAGCAAGGCCTGACTCACCCCATTGCCTCTAAGTCCCATTAGGCTCCTTTTTAGAGTTCCTGCACCTTCCCACTACTCTCTTACTGGAAATCTCCCCTAGCTGGGCAGTGACTCTCCGGTGGTGTATTTTCTATGACCTTTCCTATGCTAAGGCAGAGAGAGTTCCCTAAGTTTGAGTCCAGCCTTGGCTGTGCAGTAAGTCGCAGGTCAGCCGCAGCAACAGTAGCAGATTACATGTTAAAATACTTTATTCTGGATATAATGGAAATTAAATTTACTTCTTTTTACCTTTGTTCACTGGGCCATTTTCAGTTACACAGGAAAGTCCCTTGTGATGACTCACTCCTGGGATTACAAACAGCCCTAGCAGCCATGTTCCATACATGCCACACCTTGAGAAATAGTTAAAGCCCAGTACTCCAAAAGCAACAGGACAAATTGTTTGCTTCTTGACTGTGGTGGTAGAACCCCAGACCTAAGACTGTAAAGAAATAAACATACACAAGTACCAGTAAAGCCACAAAAACCTCAGAAAGACAACCAGATCTCACACAGACATTAACATCCTGCTTATAATAGTCTATTACAGGTTTACAAGGTTTTACCATTGAGAGACAGTACACACAGTATCTGTATCCTGCCCCCCCCCTCCTTTTTTATTCTGAAACAAGTTCTCCTGTAGTTCATGATGGCCTAGAGCTCACTATGAAGACAATGCTGGCCTTGAACTCATGATCCTCTTGCTTATACCCCCAAACCTTGGGATTATATGTATGCACCACCTAGTTAGTAAGTTTATCAACTAGATGTGCCTTGTTGATAATAAATTTATTATTGTTGTTATTGAAATACATTTTCAAGTAGCCCAGACTGGACTCCAATTTGCTGTGTAGCTAAGGTTTACTGTGATCTCCTGATCCTCCTGTCTTCACCTCCTAAGTACTGAGATTACAGGTATGTGCCCCCAAACCCAGCATTTTTCTTTTCATATTAAATATGTATGAAATACAATTTTGAATAAAAGGTTGATTGACTGATAATAAAAACCTTAGAGA
The DNA here is from genome assembly GCA_907164525.1 of Lophiomys imhausi. Classification (NCBI taxonomy): domain Eukaryota; kingdom Metazoa; phylum Chordata; class Mammalia; order Rodentia; family Muridae; genus Lophiomys; species Lophiomys imhausi. Next base: position 1,403,142 of record CAJQZJ010004755.1, read on the forward strand.
ACTCTTGGAAGGTAAAATGCAGTAGAAAGGAAAAAAACCACATTGCAGAAACTGACAGGGGCTGGTTGGGTAGGCCGGGAATCCCAGCTCTCTGAAAGCAAAGGCAGGAGAATCAAGAGTTTGAGGTCAGCTCGTGCTACGTGGTAAGTTCCAGAGACTCTGGGCTTCAGTGTGAAACCTTGCCTTAATAAAAGAATAAAAATTAAATTAAATTAAAAAGATGGGATACCTGCTCTAATTACTGTTTTTAAACATATAACTAGCCGGGCGGTGGTGGCTCACGCCTTTAATCCCAGCACTTGGGAGGCAGAGGCAGGCGGATCTTTGTGAGTTCGAGGCCGGCCTGGTCTACAAAGTGAGTCCAGGACAGCCAGGGTTACACAGAGAAACCCTGTCTCAAAAAAACAAAAAATATATATATATATAACTATATAGCTGAATGTGGCATAGAAAAAGGTCCCCTGAAAGTTCCCCAAAGTGTGAGAGCTTGCTAGCAAAGAATGAGAGCTAGGGTGTTAATGGAGGTCCTTCATTCTTTAATGCAGCAGTTCTCAACCTGTGGGTCGCCACCCCTTCGGGGCTACACATCAAATATTCTGCTTATCAGATATTTACATTATAATTCATAACAGTAGCAAATTTACAGTTATGACATAGCAACAAAAGAATTATCTGGTTGTGGGGGTCACCATAACATGAGGAACTGTATTAAAGAGTTGTAGTGTTAGGAAGGTTGAGAACTACTGGGCTGTACCTGGTTCCTGGTTCTGCCTGTCTTCAAAGAGCTCAGACTGCCTCTGTCACAGGAATTTAGTAAGATTGCAATTTAGACAAGAGATATGCTATAGAGTTCTTAAAAAAAAAAAAAAGTAGTCACCCCGCTTCTGATCTAGCAGTTTTGCAAATTCTGACTTTCCTTCTATATGGAATTTGCTAAAAGTGGCATGTACCAGGTACAGAGGGGCTCTCACTTTGGGAAAAACACCAGGAAATGTCCTAGGGAACTCTCCAACCACCCTTCTTGCAGTTACCACTGCTAATATTGATAACCTAGGGGGCAGCAGGTGACTTCATGCCTAGAAAATGCTCTGACTGCAGCATCTATGACCAGCAAGCTCAGATGGGCCACGCTGCATTTTGGAATGCTAGTGCACCCAAGTTACAACTGTATAGAGATCCATGCTGAGGGGAGAGGTTTCCTGCCTCTCAAAGCCATTAGATGGAGTGCATATTTCTCCCTCAGTATCCCTCAAGCTGATAGAGTATAAACTATCACTGTTGCCGCCCCATTTATGGCTAAGGAAGCTGCCCACCCACAGCAGTAAGTACAACACCAGGATCCCCTTTAAACCACTACAAACTCTCCCATCTCACTGCTCTGAGAAGCCAAGCCTTTTCCTTCTGACAACCTTGGGGAAACACTGGCCACTTCCATATTCGGTGGTTTGGGCCTGTTCAGAACATACCACACTTAGTGTGCTGGCTAGTTTTATGTCAACTTGGCACACGCTACAATCATTTGAGAGGAGGTAACATCAATTAAGAAAATGCTTCCACTGCTGGAGAGATGGCTCAGCGGTTAAGAGCGCTTCTGCTAGGTGCTCTTCCAGAGGCCCTGAGTTCAATTCCCAGCAACCACATGGTGGCTCACAACCATCTATAATGAGATCTGGTGCCCTCTCCTGGCATGCAGGTGTATATGCAGTCAGAACTCTATATACATAATAAATAAATAAATCTTTAAAGAAAAAAAAAAAGAAAGAAAGAAAGAAAAGAAAATGCTTCCAGGGGGTGGAGAGATAGTTCAGTGATTAAGAGCACTTTCTGTTCTTCCAAACCCAGGTTCAAATCCCAGCACCCACATGGCAGTTCACAACTGTCTGTAATGGCCGGGCGTGGTGGCACATGCCTTTTAATCTCAGCACTCGGGAGGCAGAGGCAGGTGGATCTTTGTGACTTCAAGGACAGCCTAGTCTACAGAGTGAGTTCCAGGACAGCCAGGGCAGTTACACAGAAAAATCTTGCCCGGGAAAATAAAAAAGAAGAAGATGCTTCCGTAAGATTAGGCTGCAGGCAAGCCTGTAGGACATTTTCTTAGTTAGTGGTTGATGAAGGAGAGCCCAGCCCATTGTGGAAGGTGGCATCCCTGGGCTGGTGATCCTGGGTTCTATAAGAACACAGGTTGGTCAAACCATGAGGAGCAACCAGTAGGCAGCACTCTTCCACCATCTCTGCATCAGCTCCTGCCTCCAGGCTCCTACCCTGCATGAGCTCCTGCCCTGACTCCTTCAGTGATACTGGAGTGTGAGTGAAATAAGACCCTCTCTTCCCCAAGTTGCTTTGGTCATGCTGTTTTATCACAGCAATAGCAACCCTAACTAGTGGTTACTATTGTAAAAGACACTTGGCTTTTCCCTTTGCAGGTAGGGGCTCCAATTCTCAACAACACACAGGGAAGCTAGTGATTGGGGCTGATTTGGGCCCATGTCCCTGTAGGGTCATTCTGGGCACTGACTTCGACTGACCTCACATATAAGCATCACTCACTGGTGTCTGATGCCTTCTTGGGAGCTGGGAGTCCTACCTGAGAGCCCCGTTTCGTTTCACTTGACCCTTCAATGCCCTTGGGTAAGATGCCACCCTGTGCTGTTGGATTTGCCGGGCTAGGAACACATCTCCCAGCCAGCAGCTGCTCCTAAACCTTCTGCCAAGGAGACAGTGAAGCTGCCCCAGGGACACTGTGAGGTACTTATGGAGCATAGGAACAGGTCAGGGAGCTGAAGTCTTTGCCTAGGAGGGAGAAAGCTTCAATGAGGAGGCAGCCAAGGAACTCCATCTTGTATCCACAAGTCAACTGTGGTGTGTGTGTGTGTGTGTGTGTGTGTGTGTGTGTGTGTGTGTGTGTGCACATTCATGTAGAGGCCAGGGGACAACCTTGTCCTGTACGAGCCATCCACCTTGTTTTTTGAGACAAAGTCTCATTGAACAACAACTCTCCAGGCTAGTGGGATCTAGATGTCTGTGTCGCCATCTCAATCCCAGCACTGATTACATGTCCACTACCATAGGCAGCCTTTATCAAGTTATTCTGGGCATGAAGCTTAGGTCCTCATGCTAACTGGCAAGCACTAAGCACCTTATCCACTAAACTATCTCCCAGCCCTCAACTTTGTTGTAAACTTGTGTGTGTGTGTGTGTGTGTGTGTGTGTGTGTGTGTGTGTGTGTGTTGGGAGTAGGGGAGGTTGCTGGGCTGGACAGTGACAGCCGATATTAACTGCTCCTAAACAGTCAAGGTAATATTTTAACCACAAGCTTTTAGTGATTTGCCATGCATTCCTGTGGCCAAATCTTACTCAGCAAGCACAGTGCCAGGAGTGTGAGGCCACAAACAAGGCTTTCTGCAGAGGACCACACCTTGTCAGCTGAAACAAGCCTGACCTCTTGTAGGTAGAAATCTGTAAACCCTACCTAGAGAATGGAGAAACATAAAGGGATGTTGGAGGGAGTTGGGAGAGGAAAAAGCATGGCACTGGAAAGGGCTGCCACTCAAGTAAAATGGCCAAGGTTTCCCTTCTTTTTTTTTTTTTTTTTTGTTTGTTTGTTTTTTCGAGACAGGGTTTCTCTGTGTAGCTCTGGCTGTCCTGGACTCGCTTTGTAGACCAGGTTGGCCTCGAACTCACAGAGATCCGCCTGCCTCTGCCTCCCGAGTGCTGGGATTAAAGGCGTGCGCCACCACCGCCCGGCGGTTTCCCTTCTTTTAAGAGAGACTCTTAAATTCCAATTACTCCGCCCCCAAAGACCAGTTGAGAATAACCCCAACTGGAGGGAATTAATTTCCTTAGGAATTTCACTGGTGCGAGATTAATGGAGCCCCCCCGCAGAGCTGCGGTAAAGCTGTTAGTACAGGATTTGCACCTGAAGGATACATATTTTAATTTCAGTTCTCAAGCTGTGATAACATCTTCTGCGCTATCATAAAAGCATAACTGAGCCCCAATGAGCCCTGCAAGTCTGCTGAGGACTTGCAACACACAGCTCCCCTGGAGGAGCCTGGAGCTCACTTGGCCCAACAGGATCCACTGCCCCTCTCCATAAAGCCCACCCAGTTTGAGCACAATGAGAGCAGTCTGAGCTCTTAGCTGGAAAGAGCCTGAACAAAAATCTCCCTCATCCAGAGTCCTGGAAAGGTGAGGACCAGGTTGATCCAACCCTGAGCAGAATCCTGAGGTGGAAGTCTCCTAAAGAGGCTACAGTTGGTCCCTGCACACACATGCATAACTGTGATAACTGTGTGACAGCTGCCCTGAACTAACAATGAGGTTGGCCAAAGGCCAAGGTGCTCCCATGGCCTCTCCAGAGTCCTCTAGGGAATTTTAACCAACAATGATCCTTAGAAGACAGCTTTCACCTAACCATGTAGATACATTGGACACTGGTCCAACCATGAGGCCAGAGTCCTTCTCCTTAGCTCACTCTGGCAGATGGACTGTCTGCCTGTCACTCTGATACACATTTCTGTACCACAGAAGTGGGAAGTGGCTGTGAGCAGTGGCTGGACCCTCAGGAGGCGGAGTTCCATCTGGGGACAAGACAGCCAATTTCCTCACTCCCTTCTTACCAGAGGTACTTTTATTGGCGTGCTCGATGTATGGGCTTGCTATAAAGGTTGTTTATGCTGTCATAGCTAGATGTTTATTGGTTATATTTCTGCTGCACTTGCTTGAAAAATAATTATTTCCAAAGAAAAGAAGAATTACATATCCAGTAAACTAAATAAGACTCGGTGTTTATTAGGGACCTCTGACAGCTCCTCAAACACGAACAAAAAAAGAAAAAAGAAAAAAAAAGGTTTCCAAGCAGCGAATGGACAATTTATGTGCAAGTTTATTTGTAAAACAGATTTCAAGACATACTTCATCTTGGCTGTGCCAATAAAATGTGTTCCATTTCTTTTCAGGAGCTGGTGTCTGATGGCTCCACATAATCTGGTTTCCCCTAAGAAGGTAAGACAAGCTGGATGAGCGGGCGGGCGTATTCTTCACCAGAAGCTTGTGTTGAACTGATGTTGTAATGGAGAGAGCTGAGTGATCAGATCCCAAAGGCCAGCTCAGAAAGAATGCATCAGTAAGAATGCAGCTCAGCAAACTTAACCCAGCTGCTGCAGCTCCCAAAAATTCTTCAGTTAAAACCATTTTAAACTTTTTGTTGTTGTTGTGGTTTTCGAGACAGGGTTTCTCTGTGTATCCTTGACTGTTCTGGACTCACTTTGTAGACCAGGCTGGCCTTGAACTCACAGAGATCCACCTGCCTCTGCCTCCCGAGTGCTGGGATTAAAGGTGTGTGCCACCACACTTGGCTTAAACTTGTTTTTTAATGTGTCTGCAGTCCTTCCATCCCCAGCCTGAATCCCCATCTCCTCTCTCTACCCAGACCCAGAAGGAACTGGGTGGTAGAGAACCAGGTTCCAAGCTGCAGGTGACATCAGCTTCCTCCCCAGACTGGAGACTGCCTTCAAGTGGATTCTCTAGTCAACCTAGACTGCCCATGAAGAATCAACACAAACAGCTCCAGGGCTCTGTTGATTCTTGCTGTACTTCCTGGTTTTTCTTGACCTATGGAGCTTTTTGGTTTTTGGAGACAGGGTTTCTCTCTGTAACAGAGCCCTGGGTGTCCTAGACTCTCTTTGTAGACCAGGCTGGCCTAGAACTCACAGAGATCTACCTGCCTCTGCCTCCCAAGTGCTGGGATTACAAGTTTTAATACCCCCCCTGGCCTTCTCATTCCAAACATCTAAGTACTGAGATCCTATAAATGTCACCAGGTATGCACTGTGCATTCGAAAGCCTTGCCGGCCCAGGGATGGGAGCCGTGAGAAAAAGTACACTCTGCACAATCACTGATAGGCACCTTTCCATGAACATAACTACTTTCCAGGGATCCATTCCCAAGTGATCACCCTACACACATGGCTCAGGACACTGCATTTCCCTGAGTATGCAGAATCACCATGTGTTCATATGTGACTGTGTATTCTGTATTTTCTGAGTCAAAATGTTTTACATATAAACAGTGTACACAGACATACTTACTCTCCAAGTCTATTGAGAGTTAATGTTCTGTTCTTATTTGCAAGTCTTGTTTCTTTCTTTTTTTAGACAGGATCTCACCATATAGCCCTGACTGTCTTGGAACTCACTATGTAGATTGGGCTGGCCTCGAACTCACAGAGCGCTCTATGCTATGCTCTGCTGTGACCCTAACCCCTACTATGATGCACCCACTGCCTCACCACAGGCCTCACAGTGATGGCCCCAGTGGACCACAAACTCCAACCTCTGAAGCTGAGAGTCAAAATCTTTCCTGCTTGGATTTTTTTTTTCTCTCTGGTATTTATAGTAAAAGTAAAGCACAGACTAACACACACAGCCAGCTTGTGGAACTAGAAGTAATTCCTTACAGAGCTGAGAATCTCTAGTCAGCCAGATTCAGACTAGGTGGCCCAAAAAGTTCACATCTCTGTCAGAACCTTCCAGACATAGGGTCCTAGTCAGCTACCTGAGCACATAGGCTCTGTCCAGGAATTGCACTTGCTGTGTGGGCTCAGAGACGACGTCTCCCAGGGCAGATCTCTGGAGCACCCAGAGACCAGACTCCTGCCCCTTCTGGCTAGCTGAAGGATTTAGGACAGATATTTATGAGGAATACATATATACATACATACATACATACATACATACATACATACATGCATGCATGCTTATGCACGCACACATGCGTGCACCAAGGGACCCACATATCCCTTTACAGTATAGGTACCTTGTAGACAGAGGCCAACCAGTCACTGACTGATGATCTATGTAGCAGACACCACTCTCGCCTGGAAATCAGATCCACTGAGAATGAACTAAATCCATGACCTCAGTCATCGTTGCCGTACTCCTCAAACATCCACTGCACTCACAAGGGTTTCCTCCCTATTAAACAAGAGACATTTCTCTTGAGTGCAAGAAAAGAAACAATGACATCTTCTCTTTTTTCAATCTTAGGGATGGAATCCAGGGCTTCAGCATCTTAAGCAAACACTCTGTCACAGAGCTACAAATCCAGCCATCTTACTCTGTGAGATGAGCCTTACCAAGTTGCCCGGGGAGGCACTGAACCCTCAATCTCCCTGCCACTGCCTCTGGGGTACCTACCATTTCAGGCTTGTGCCATCAGGCCCAGAGAATACTGATCATTTGCTACTATTAATTATTGTCATTGGAATTCCTATCCATCCTGAGCTCCCTAGGGGTCTGGCGGGCAGAGTGGGCAGGAATGTGTGGTCCTCCTCAGGCAATCCCAAGGCCTCTGCAGCAGGGCAGCATGGACTGAAGGACATTTGGAAGCTCAGGGAGGCAGTGCCATCAGATGACCTGGGCAAGCAGGAGGTGTCTGGACCTGCTTCACCCACAAAGCATTCCCATGGGAAGCTCTCCAGACTGGAGCTTTACCCTGGACTTAAACAGTCAGGATGTTTTCTGTGGTTTTGTTCAGTAAAACCATGACTGACATAGTTCCTTCTTTGAGAACACACACACACACACACACACACACACACACACACACACACAAATACCAGGCAAGATAGCCTGGGCCTGTGATGGCAGCTGTCAGGTGAAGTCATGAGGATCAGCAGTTTGAGGCCACAGTGGGTAGGTAACAAGACGCCTTTTCTAAAAAGAAAAAAACAAACAGGATAAAGGCTGGAGAGATGTGTTGGTGGTTAAGAACTCCTGCTGCTCTGTTAGAGGATCTGCATTCATTTCCCAGCACTAATATGGCAGCTTACAACTGCCTGTAACTCCAGTTCCAGGAAATCTCATGTATTCCTCTGGCCTCCTCAGGTGCCAGGCCCCCACATACTCCAGATACATACATACGTACATGCTGGCAATATACTCAAACACATAAAAATATAAATCTTTTTTTTTTTTTTTGGTTTTTCGAGACAGGGTTTCTCTGTTTAACAGCTCTGGCTGTCCTGGACTCGCTTTGTAGACCAGGCTGGCCTCGAACTCACAAAGATCCGCCTGCCTCTGCCTCCCAAGTGCTGGGATTAAAGGCGTGTGCCACCACCGCCCGGCAAAAATATAAATCTTTTTCTTTATTTCTTTCTTTTTTTTTTTTGGTTTTTCGAGACAGGGTTTCTCTGTATAACAGCTCTGGCTGTTCTAGACTCACATTGTAGACCAGGCTGGCCTCGAACTCACAAAGATCCGCCTGCCTCTGCCTCCCAAGTGCTGGGATTAAAGGCGTGTGCCACCACCGCCCGGCAAAAATATAAATCTTTTTCTTTCTTTCTTTCTTTTTTTTTTTTGGTTTTTCGAGACAGGGTTTCTCTGTATAACAGCTCTGGCTGTTCTAGACTCACATTGTAGACCAGGCTGGCCTCGAACTCACAGAGATCCGCCTACCTCTGCCTCCCAAGTGCTGGGATTAAAGGCGTGTGCCACCAACGCCCGGCTAAATCTTTTTCTTTTTAATGATCAAAAAAGGTTGTGTGTGGTATCACATCCTTATAATCCCATTCATGAGGAAGAGGCAAGAGGATCAAGAGTTCAAGGCCAACTTCCAATATACAACAAATTTGAATCCAGCCTTGGCTACAAAAAATGGGGCAAACCCACAGAGCCCAGCAAGAGAGGAAGAAAGGAGATGGGAGTTTTAAGAATGCACAGTCGCTGGAGAGAAGGCTCAGCATTTAACAGCACCAGCTGCTCTTCCAGAGGACCTGGGTTCAGTTCCCACCACCCACACGGTGGGTCACACTGTCTGTAGCCCCAGTTCCCGGGCTCTGGCATGTTCACAGATACACACGCAGGCCAACCACCAATGGGAAGATGGCTCGGTGGTTAAGAGCACACACTGCTCTTCCTGAGGACCTGAGTTCATTTCCCAGAAACCACATCAGGAGACTTAGAACAGCTTGTAACCCCATTTCCAGGAGAATCTGACACCTCTGACCTCTGGGTACTTTCACTCATGTGCATATATACCCACTCCCAAACACACATACAAACACATAATTAAAATAATAAAAATACATCTCTAACAAAAAAAGAATGCACAGTCTCCAGTAGCCCTGGATTATGTCTAAATACATGAATTTCTATGTAATATTCTCATACTCTCAAGATGAAGTTGCTTACTTCCTGAAAGTTATGAACTCAGAGTGGCTCTGAGATGCACCTGAGTGGGAGACAGGGCCCATTACTTGCTTGGGAACAGGTTTTTATTTAGCCAAAGAAATGTTTCAATCAAATAAGCCAAACAAATGTTTCAATTCAAATCAATCACTGTCACTATTAGCAATAGTTACCTTTCTAGGCTAGTGACAGATGGGTAGGGCCCCCACATGGATGGCCTTTTCCTTCAAGAAGCTGAGGAAAAGAGTAGTGCCCAGCACACTCTGCTGTGTCTGGTCAACTGTACAGAGCTAGGGCAGTGACTGTTCCTCTGGTCACCAAGTCCATCAGAAGTCTGGCTTTGAGCAAGCAGCAGTTGCCTAGCAGTGAATAGCAAGAGGCAGGCCTGCCTACAGCTTTGAGGGGCTTCAGGCCTTATCTTCTAAGCCAGTTTTGTTTTGTTTTATTTTTTAATATAATGCTGGGAATTGAACCCAGGGCCTTGTGTGTGTGAAGGCAAGCACTCTACCACCAAGCTCTACCCCACAAATTTAATTAAAGGCACACACCTTCAATTCTAGCACTCAGGAGGCAAAGGCAGCCCTATGTCTGAGTTTGAGGCCAACCTAATCTACAATGTGAGTCCAGGACAGCCAGGGATACACAGAGAAATCCTGTCTTGAAAAACCAAAAAAAAACGCTGGGCGGTGGTGGCGCACGCCTTTAATCCCAGCACTTGGGAGGCAGAGGCAGACGGATCACTGTGAGTTCGAGGCCAGCCTGGTCTACAAAGTGAGTCCAGGACAGCCAAGGATACACAGAGAAACCTTGTCTCGAAAAACCAAAAAAAAAAATATATATATATATATACATATATATATATATGTATATATATTGTGTTTGCGTATTTTTCTTGCATGTGTTGCCGTGCGTCATATACCTGCCTGGTGCCCTTAGAAGAGTTGGATTGTCTGGGATTGGAGTTACAGAGGATTGTGTGGGTGCTGAAAATCAAAACTCGATCTTCTGGCAGAGCAGTCAGTGCTCTTAACCACTGAGCCAACTCTCTAGCCCTATTTTTTTTTCAATTATGTGTATGTGGGTACGTGCATATGAGTGCAGTGCCCTCAGTGGCCAGAGGCATCAGATTCCCCTGAAGCTGGAGTTACAGCCAGTTGTAACCCATGTGACGTGGATGCTGCGAACTGAACTCAGGTCTTCTGCAAGGGCAGTCAGTACAGATTCCTAACACTGAGCCTTCTCTCCAGCCCTCCAGTTTTATTCCTATTGTCCCAAATTCTCTAACCATCTTCCTAGACAAGTGGTGATCAAAAGAAATCTTCTCACCAGTTTGATGGAAATCTTTATCTTCTGGTTTCTCCTCACTGTAAATCCCTGTACCAGAGTAGCACTTGGGGTGGTGAGCTCAGATGTATCCCTTGTCACCCAGTTTTCTCTCCTTGAGAATTGGTTATTACATCACCATTCCTTATCCAGAGCTGTTATCATTGGCTATAACTATATTTACCTGACAGAAACATGTCCTTTTACGATGGGATAATAAATATCAACTAACAATGTCTGGCATGCATGGTCACCAGCACAGCTGGGAGAGATGGGAGTCTCAGGCAATCTTGAGGCCCAGCCTTATCCTTCAATAAAATGTTGTTTTAAAAGATGCTGTAATTTTTAACATTATTTAGCAATCTCTCCAAGAAAGGTTGATTTCTTAGTTACCAGAGAGGTGGAATGTGGCTTTCATGTCTTTGACTTTGTTTTATAATTTCAAACAGTCAGGAAATATTGCAAAGTCTGGCAATCAATTTATTTTGATTGATAAAAAGGGGTTAATAAAAACTCCCTTAGAAATAAAAGGAAGGTGAATAGCAATATATCTTTCACGGTGCCTTCTCTCAGCTGTGCATAAAGAGAGCAAGCTCTTTACTTCTCCTCAATAAGTCTTCTTTCCTTAGTTTCTATACCTAGTGAGTCATTTATAATCCTTATTATTTCCAACCCACACGCAAACACAGCATCAGTCATATTTCCACATGCTGGAGATTTTCCTTTCCTATGTTGAGAGAGCCAAAAGGCAAAAAACACCCCATAATTTATATGAAAATGCATGCCCAAAATGGATTATCTGACATAACTAATGTGACTGTGTATGCTTCCAAGTGAAAAAATTTAGGACAATATAAAACCTTGTGCTAAAGCTCCCATCCTGAAACGAAGTATAACCCAGAAAGAACAGGGGTATATGGCATTTGACAAATATCACCCAGTGATTAAAGACAGGGATAGGTTAAAATGGGATATAATTAATGTGTTCTACTCGAATATGAAGCTATCAATTTTGGAAGGCACATTTGTGACTGATTAATATTCTTATTTATTGACAGCACCGGTGAAGAAAATGCAATGTGACGAGACTAGAAAGCTTGCCTTCTGTGTGCTGTCAGTGTCTACTGTGACACTGTGGAATGGACATAGGAAGACATCTAACACACCTTATACACTCCTATATATCTCAGATTTGTATCGGTCATAATAGTTTCTCAAGTGTATAAATCTGATCTGTTTGGGTTCACCTTGTCAAGCATATTTACAATGACAGAAATAGTTTAAGGAATTAGCTACACTCACAAAGATCTTCAGGATAGCTGAAACACCATGGGCTGTTTGCTATTCTGAGCTTTATACCATAATGAAGTGTTTCTGGTCATGAGGAGTGCATGTAGAACAAGCTTGTAGGGTGTCTCTCCAGAAGCGAAAATAGTTTCAAGGCTGTGTTGGCTAGTTTTTTTTTTTGTTTTGTTTGGTTTGGTTTTGTCAACTTGACACAAAAGCTAGAGTCATCTCTGAAGAGGGAACCTTAGTTGAGGAATTGCTTCCATCAGATTAGTCAGTAGGCAAGTGTGTGGGGACATTTTCTTCATTAAAACTGATGTGGGATAACCCAGCCCACTCTAAGCAGTGCTGCCACTGGACAGGGGGTCCTGGGTTGTATAACTCAATAGGCAGAGGAGGCCATGGAGAACAAACTAGTAAGCAATATTCTACCATAGTCTCGGCTTCAGTTCCTGCTTCCAGATTTTTGCCTTGAGAATCTGCCCTGGCTTCCTGGGAGGTGGGAGTTATAAGATGAAATAAACCCTTTCCTCCCCAAGTTGATTTTGGTTATAATGTTTTATCACAGCAATAGGAAGGCAAACTAGAATAAAAGCCAAGACTGAAGGCTCACAGCTAGAGGTCTAACACTTGAGGGGCTGAGGCAAGAAGATTACCATAAATTCAAGCCGAGCTGCAGTGTGAGACACTGTCTGGAAAAAAAGAAAAGAAAAACGTAATCTAAAATGGCATAGGAAGAAAGAAAACCATGTCCTCAGCACAGGAAGTGGCTGACATAGGGAGAAGGACAGCTTCAGATCTAACAATTTTGGATGGAATGACTGTCCTGCCTTCAGTGAGAGGACAGAGCCAAAGACTAGGCTAGAAGTGAGCACAAAATATGAGGCCACTAGAGTGCATCCCAACCGGTTTCCATTTAGCAACTTTTGACTGAATGTGTGCATATAAGATGGAGTGATAAAGACCAGATCAGGCATGCTATGTCTTCTCATTTAATATTCCAGCAGTATCTGAGCCACGTGGATGCATATGGTACAAAGAGCAGGACACTGATAGAACCAATAGGGTGAAGTAGAGCCTGGCATGCAAAGGGCTCCTGGTCACTGAAGCAATGGCCAGCTCCAGGCTCCTGAGGGATGGACAGGGAGCAAGGCAGCAGTACCCCACTGGAATCACAGATGAAAGCTCTCAGTAAAAGAATCCACTCCTGCCCAGGTACCCCAGCTGGGCTCCAGGGACAAAGGAGGAAAATGGAGCTGTTTTAAGTTTTCTCCAATCCACTTGTTTTCAGAGAGACCTGCAACTCAGTAAAGAGGCTTCACATTGAACTGGAAAGGCCACAGAACAGCAGACAGTAGAAAGGTATAGTTTTTGGTCAGGGGTGTCACTTGATCCTTTTGTAGGTTTGGGTACCTTTCTGCCTCATCTTCCTCCTTCCTCCTCCCCCACTTCTTCCTCTCTTTTAAAGTCTAGTGAGTACCAGCAGGCTGGTCTCAGTCTCACTACATAGCAGAAGATGACCTTAGACTGCTGACCCCCACCTACACCCCGCAGCCTCCACTTCCTAGTGCTGGAATTGCAGGTGTGGGGACCATGGCTGGGTTTTGTTTGGTTGGTTTTGTAGTTGCTTTGATCTCAACACAGGGATAGTCCTGAAGTCTCACGTGCGACTATAGTGAAGTCAACGATGCCAAAATGAGTAAGGAAATGTGTAGTTGGGAGAGTTCATTCCTGAGTGCCTACTGTACACATAGCCCTAGCCAACCCAACAGGAAATAGTCAGTATGTGAAATGGGAGTGAGATTAAGGACACAGGACCTCAATCAGCAAACAAGAAAACAACTGCACAGTGACCAGTGTCAGAGAGCTGAGATGGGGCCCCTCAAAGGACCAGGGTGGCTGCTTTAGGTCAGGCAGTTGGAGCTTCTCTGAGGAAGGACATTCAGTTAAAACCTGAAAAATGAGAGTACCAGGTACTGTAAAGAGAACGGAAGAATCCTGAGAAAAGATATCACCATCATATCTCAAGTAACTGTGAGCCCCAAAGGTAAAGTAACCTTAGACTAGGATCCAAAGAAGAGCTGAGACAAAGAGGACAAGAACATTATTAAATGCCCACTGCAAGCCAGACTCCATGCTAGCAGATACTGTGCTATCTTTACTGAGTTATCTGTCACCTCTCAGTAGGAAGGGCCGAGATGCAGATCTTTGTCCAAAAAAGTCATTGGAGTTTGAAGGGCAGAGTGGTGTGGTAGTAATGTCTTTGCAAGGACTGCATCAAAGTTTTCTCACTCACACACACACATACACACACACGCAAGCAGATGGCTCAGTGGAAAAAGTAGTTGTTGTCCAAGTCTGATGACCTCGATTGGAACTCCAGAGCCCATGGTGGAAGTCGAGAACTGACTGCTAAAAGTTGTCCTTTGACCTTCAACATTTGTGGAGAAATGTATTCACCTGAATTCACAATCATACAAACACAACTATATGTGTGTGTATATAACATATAATTTTAAATTAAAAACAAAGACCTTAGTGTACTGGCTAATTTTATGTAAAATTGACACAAACTAAGGTCATCTGAGAGGAGGAGCCTCAAAAAATGACTCCATAAGATCAGGCTGTAGGCAAGCCTGCTGGGTATATTCTAAATTAGTGATTGATGGGGGAGGCACAGCTCAGTGTAAGTGAGTGCCATCCCTGAGTCGGCGGTCCTGGGTTCTATGAGAAAGCAGGCTGAGCAAGCCATGATGAGCAAGCCAGTAAGTAGCGCCCCTCCATGGCCTCTGCATCAGCTTCTGTCGTCAAGTCCCTGCCCTATTTGATTTCAGCCCTGACTCCCCGCTATGATGAACAGCGATATGGAAGTGTAAGCGAAACAAACTCTTCCTCAACTTGCTTTGGTCATGGTGCTTCTTCATCACAGCAATAGTAACCCAAACTAAGACACTCAGATATTTTTCCAAAGAAAATATTCAGACAGCCAATAAGCATATGAGATGATCAGCTTCGTTAGTTATTAGGGAATGGAAGTAAAAAACCATTTTAACATAGCATAACATCCACTAGGGTGGTCATCAACAAGAATACCAAGTGGGAGATGACAAATGAAATGGGAACTTTTGTGCTTTGTTGGTGGGAATGGAAAACTGCAGCCACCATAGGAAAATGTGTCTGCAAAAGAAAGAAAGAAAGATCAGCTACCCACTAGCCAGCAATTCTTTTTCTAGAAATATACATCAGGTAACTAAAGAAGCAGGGAGCACCGGTGTTCCTAGCGGCGTTTTCCCACAATATGGAAAAAAAATGGAAGCAAGCCAGGCACCAAGTGACAGATGAATGAATACACATCATGTAATCTGAATGCGGTTCTGCCTCAGGAAGGGGAAATGTAGACATGTGCCTGCCACGGTGTTGATGAACCTGAAGGCATTCATACTCAGCAGAGCCACTCCAAAGATCCAGGCACTCTGTCTCCACTTGCAGGAGGTACCAAGGCTGGGCAGCTTCACAGACAGCCTGGCATGGTGGTGCACAACTGTAATTTCAACACTTAAGGCAAGAGGTCACTCTGAGTTTGAGGCCAGCTAGGACTACGTAGTGAGGCCTTATTTCTTTCTTCCTTTTTTTCCCCTTAAGGCAGGGTTTCTCTGTATAGCCCTGGCTGTCCAAGAACTCACTCTGTAGACCAGGCTGGCTTCAAACTCAGAAATCCACCTGCCTCTGTTGAGTGCTGGGATTAAAGGCATGTGCCACCATTGACCAACTTCATTTTTTTTTTTTTTGAGGCTCTGTTTCAAACCAAGCAAACACACACACAAATTTTCAAAGACAGTAGAAAGGTGGATAAGAACGGTAGTCAGTTTTTATGATGACATAAATCGAGAAATGCTGAGAAGTGAGATTCCATCTAGTGAGTACTTGGATTGACCAGGCCAAGTATTTTTTTTTTCATTTTTGTAATTTTTTTGAGGTAGGGTTTCTCTATTTCAGCCCTAGCTGTCCTGGAACTCTCTACATAGACCAGACTGGACTTGAACTCAGAGATCTGCCTGCTTCTGCCTCCTGAGCTCTGGGATTAAAGGCATATGCCGTTATGCCTAGCCTGAGAAGTTCTTTAAATAGGTAAATATCTCCCAGTCTTCTCTCAATGGCCAACGTTATCTCTTACAGGAAAGGAGGTAGGAGAGCCATCTGGAGATCTTGCAGCAGCAACTTAAGGGCAGCTGCATGCATTTCACCACAACAATTTCTGTGGTAAGTTCAGAGTGCCTCAATAAAGAAGTGTGGAATGCCGGGCATGGTGGCGTGGTGGCACACACCTTTAATTCCAGCACTCAGGAGGCAGAAACGGATCTCTGAGAGTTCAAGAAGTCCAGCCTGGTCTACAAAGGGAAACCAGGACAACCAGCTCTGTCACAGAGAAACCCTGTCTCAAAAAAACAATTAAAAAAAAAAAGGTGTGAAATGTAGCCAGCTACCACGTGGTTCAGAAGAATGTGTTGCTAAAACCCACTTTCCACAACCATTGCAACTAGCGGTCTTCGTGTTGTGAAGGCTCCATGGCTCCAGGAAGCTAACACTCCACTAGAACCGCAAAAGGCATCCCATGGCCTCTGCTCTAAGCAGCCTGATCTACTTCTCGCTGGTTCAAACCAGTTCAAATGTCCACTGCTAGACAATCAGTGCCAAGGACTGGCTCTATTTTAATTCGTCAATAAAGCATAGGGTCTGGGAGCTTTGGTACAGAACAGTTCAGAGCTTTGCAGTGGGGCCCGGAGGCGGGGGACAGGCTGGACAAGCTGCTACAGGAACCCTGGACTAGTCTCCGAGAAGTCGGTGTGCAGCCTTCCGCAAAGGCGGGAATGAGAGCCGCCCCTACCCCCGGCGCCTGTGGCTGTCCCTAGGTGGTGCACCCGTGCCTGCTCCACGATCAGCAAGCAAAACAATAGCAGGGGACTGCCCACTAGGTCGGGTTGAGGATTCCCGCCCCTCATGCCTCCGAGCATAACTAGCAGCTACCAGACTGCAACTACCAGAGACAACGCCCAGGGCAGCCTCAGGCGTGTCGATTGGCTCGAGGCTCCATCTATCAAGACTCAGTAACCAATCACAAGGGAGAAGAAGAGGGCGCGCCTCTCGTGGACCAAGGGTTGCAGAAGGGTGGCAAATCCTAAACAAATGACCTTTGAGACTGACTTTGTGAACCAGGAAATCAGTCTCGGCTTGCGAGGTGTAGACCTGCGGCGGGTGAAAGAATCCCGTGCCTCAGGCCGTAGGAGACTCGGGTTTCGGCTACTCCTGCCTGCAGCCCTCGGCCGGGAGCAGTCTGTGTCCGTCTGGCTACGCCCCACGCCTCCTCATTGGCTCCTCCAGGCACGTGGTCGGGTGGTCCGGCCTCCGGGTGGCCTGAGAGGCGGCACTCAAAGCCGCATGGACGGCTTGGCGCCGGGCCGATGGAGACGACGGAGGACAGAGGAGCTGGCAGCGACAGGGGACGCGGTAAGCTCCGGGCAGGGCGCGGGCATAGGGAGGCGACGACCTTTCTGGCACGCGGCCAGCAGAGGCGTGAGCCTTCCGGATGGCGGGCCGGCTGGGCGGCGGAAGCCTGCTGCCGAGGCGGAGCTGAGGGTGGGGCCTGCCAGAGGAAAGTCCCGCCCCTCCAGCTGCGCATGCGCATAGGCACGGAGCCCTGTGATTCCGTGACTAATCCTTAACTTAGTGTTAGGGAATTTATGGATCACAGCCTGTGCCAGAAGTCCGATCTGGTCACGCATCCTCAATAAGCAAATTGAAAAAGCCAAGTTAAAAGTGGAAAGCAGGAAAGAATTTAATGCAGCTACCTTGGAAAAGGGACAAAGGGATCGAGGGAACAGCTCCAACTCTGACTTTAGAGCCCTGAAGTGAGACTAAAGTTGAAATAAAGAGCCAAGAATACCTAAGCATAGGGCTGGAGAGATGGCTCAGCGGTTAAGAGCACTGGCTGCTCTTCCAAAGGACCCTAGTTCAAATCCCAGCACCCACACGGCAGTTCGAAACTGTCTGTAATGGCTGGGATGATAGCACAGGCCTTTAATCTCAGCACTTGAGAGCCAGAGGCAGGCGGATCTCTGTGAGTTCATGGCCAGCCTGGTCTACAAAGCAAATCCAGGACAGCCTGAGCTGTTACACAGAGAAACTTGCCCAGTTCTTGTGTTGTGAAGCCTGTTTAACAAATAATGAGTCTCAATTATTTGGATGATAGCTAGGTTAAGAAAGAAAGTGTGAAACAAACACAATTACATAAAGTTACACTAACCCAAGTGTGAGGACCTGAGTTCAGTCCCCAGAGGTCAAATGAAAAAGCCACATTCATAATTCCAGTGCTGGGGAGGCAGAGACAGGCAGATCCCTGCGGCTAGCAGGCGAGCCAGTGTCAGGATACCCTGCTGTTTAAATCAAAGTCTGACATTACGGGCAAGCTCCTGAGCTCGGTGCTAAATGGCAGACCCCCTTTCTAAGCAAAGTTCTGCCTGATCTGGGGGAACTCCAGATCCTCTGTCTAATGAATGTCATGTAGTCCTCAGGGAAATTATAGGCCAAACCCTTTCTCCTGATAAGATGCCTATTCAGCAGTACCTATGATTCCTGGAAATATTTCCCCATGCTAATGAGATATCTTAATACCTTAGTTTTCAGACAATGACCTTTGCCCATGAGTCTAACCATGCCTGGAGTGTAACCTTTGACATGGCTCCCTGCTGACATTCTTCCCCCTACTCTCTGCCGCCCATAGGATAATTAGGTACCTTGATGCAAGCTAAAGTCATCTTAAAGGAGGGAACCTCAATTGAGAAAACGCCTCCATAAGACCAGGCTGTAGGCAAGCCTGTAGGACATTTTCTTAATTAGTTATTGATAATGGAGGGTCCAGCTCACTGTGGGTGGTGCCATCCCTGCACTGGTGGTCCTGTGTTCTATAAGAGAGCAGGTTGAGAGGTTGAGCAAGCCATAAGGAAGAAGCCACTAAGCAGCATCCCTTCATGCCCTCTGCATCAGCTCCTGCCTCTAGGTTCCCGTTTTTTGAGTTCTGATCCTGACTTCCTTTCAAGATGAACTGTGATACAGAAATGTGAGCCAAATAAACCATTTCCTCTGCAGCTTGCTTTTCATGGTGTTTTATCACCGCAATAGTCACCCTGACTGAAACAATAGCCACCAGCAAAGCTGAGAAAACACTTTGGCCAGAACCAGCATTTGGCAAGTGGTTCTTAGGCAGAGCCAGTTAGATACCAACTTCCTGCTCAGTATCCTGGCCCTGATAACAGAAGTTCCTAGCACTGAGAACAGCTACTGTAGTAACAAGTGTGACAAGTACATATCCCAGTGTCCCTCTGTTCCCTTGGGCACCTGCTGTATTCCAAGCAGTGCTGTGGGCATTGCTGATATAGTGACAGCCTTGGTTAGTGCACCCTAGGTTAGGTTAGGTTTCCTCTACAGAAGCCCTGTGCCTACCACATGCACAGTATCATAGTTACTTTTATATTGCCTGGGAAGAGACACCATGACCAAGGCAGCTTATAAAAGAAAAAAGCATTTAATTGGGGACTTGCTTATGGCTTCAGAGGGTGAATCCATGACCATCATGGCATGGAGTATGGCAACAGGCTGGCATGGCACTGGAGCAGTAGCTGAGAGCCTACATGTGCGATGACAAACACCAGACAGAGAGACACAGACACTGGAAAATGTCATGGGCTTTTGAAATCTCAAAGCCTGTTCCCAGTGACACATCTCCAAGAAGACCACACCTCTAAAACCTTTTTAAACAGTTCCACCAACTGTAGAACAAACATTCAAATATATGAGTTTATGGAGGCCATTCTCATTCAAACAACCACATTCAGTCACAGGGATTAACTGGTCTGGCTGCTCACCCATGACCAAGTTTGTTGAGGCAGGAAAGACTAGGAGAAAGAGGCTGGCCTTATGGGGAGGGAGGAGTCACAGAGCCAGGGATATGCAGGGCTTCCATAGGGAGGGAATGGAGCGGCAAGGCAAGAAGGCACCAGCTGTGTCTCCTTTTTTTTCTGCACTGAAGTTTGCTAAGGAGTGGTGTTGCAAAGGCCATGTCATATTCTGTGTGTGTGATTGAAAGATTTAACAGTTAACATCAGAACGTTTGGGGTTGCGTGCAAAGAAAGAGTTAAAGCTATGACAACAGCCTTGCAAAATTCTGTTAAAGACAACTTCCTTGAAGAGCTGCCCTGTGATAGCACTACTTGGGTTTATGAGTCACGTTGCTTGCCCACAGCATGCGAGTGTACATGCCTCCCAGTCTTCCATCCCCTACTCCTCTCAAGACAGCTCAGTTCAGGATGAGACAATGGGGCAGATGCCCTGGTGATTCAATACGTTTTTCTTGCCTTTGAATTCTAGGGAGAAATGACTGTTTCTTCTTGTAAATTTTTTCATTTGTTTTTTAGAAATAGACTCTAAGAATGTGTTGAACTCATGGTCTTTTGCTTCTCACCTTTGCTTACTTTTACTTATTTATAATATTATGATTGAGATAAAATTAGCATATAACCAACCATTCATGTAAAGAGGGCAAGTTGGGTTTTGTGGCCTCCACAAATGTTATGTACAAGTATGTGTGCATCTGTTTTCATTCCTTCTTGGTGTAGGCCTAGATTGGGATTTCTGGGTTCTCTGGTAAATATTTGCTTAGTTATCTGAAGAACTTCCACATTCCAACACCAAATGATTGCACCACTGTACATCCCTCCAACTTGGAACTTTGGTCTTCTCGATTCTTTTAGTTCATAGTTCCTTCTGGAATATTGAGGGTCAGAGGTTGTTTTGCATTTGTGTATTGGTGATTGGGCCCAGAGATTTGTGCATACTTAGTGCTTTTATACTGAGTAGAAACCTCCTATGTCTATAGCCTCTTTTAATATTTCTTCTTGAGTTTTTTTGTCAGGGTTAGGAAATCAAGCACAAAGCCTCGTATATGTTAGGCAAGAACTCTACTGCTGAATTGCATCCCTAGATTACTTTGGGAATTTTTTACAGGACAGATCTGCTGGTGAATTTTTTACAGGACAGATCTGCTGGTGATAATTATTTTCAACTCTTGTTTGTCAAAATAACTCACTCTGATGTGTGTGTGATTATGACATGATGCTAGTGATTATATACAGGGTCTCACATGTGATAGACAAGAGTTTATTGCTGGGCTACATCCCCAGCTTTCTTTTTGCGACAGGCTCTCACTGCTGTACCCAGACTAACCTTTAGTTTGTTCCATAGCCAAAGCAGGCTTTGAACTTGTGATGTGCTTACATTAGCCTCCTAAGTAGCTAGGATTAGAGGCCCATACCACCAGGCATGGCTAGGTGTCTCAAATTTGATGGCATCTGTAACTCCAGAGGTCAATGAATCTCAATCATTCCAAGCATGATGTCATGGAGAAAACTGGCAGAGACAGCTAATGAGAAAATTGCTCAAAGGTACTGATAGAAAAATGTAAAAGTAGCTAGAGACAAAAAGACACACTGTGTACTGAGATACAAACATGGGGGCTGTGACTTCACACTCGAAATGGTCCTGCAGAATAGTAGCATTTCATCAATGACAGACAAAATCTTATCTATTTAGAATTCTGTACTCAGTGAAAGTTATCTTTTGTGTTCAGTTTCTGATAACTTCTATTGCTGTTTTTAAGCTCACCGACCTTTTCTTTGAAAGTATCTAATTTGCCACTAGTTGCATTTTGTGCATTTTTCATCTCAGGAATTGGGAATTGGATCTTTGTACACACACATATCCCATGTCTAACATTTTGAACATATGCAGTTATATATAGGAACCCTTTGAATGCTCTCTATGGATAAAGAGGAAGGGGCTGAGGATGACATGTATACTTTAAAGGCACATCCCATGACTTGTTGTCAGGCCCTGCCTCCTATATAGCTCATGAGACTATCATTCCGTTAGTGAGGATAATACCCTCACTGCCCATCTGTTGGAACATGGTCGAAGAATGGAGTTGTGTGAGGAGAATTCTGAGTGCTTGTGAGAAAACTGAAAGAAAACAAGACTAGAGTCTTGTGACTTCAGTTTCTTCAAAATGTGGAATTGTTCTTGGAGTGTGTTTCTGTGTATCGAATAGGAGTGAGTTTACTTCAGAGCTCTACTACTCTACTAGAGTTGTATCCCTAGATTACTTTGGGAATTTTTAGAGGACAGATCTTCTAGTGATAATTATTTTCAACTATTGTTTGCCAAAATATTTCACTGTGTGTGTTAGCTATGATGCTAGGGATCATATACAGAGTCTTATTCTTTTTATGCCTCTATGGAAAAACATGTTTTTGCCATGTGTGGCTTGTCTTCGTGATTGTGTACAGCTTGACTCATGAGATTTTTTTTTTAATCCCTCAGAGTATAAATTGTCTGATGCTCTGAATAAAGTTGGCTATTGCATGAGACTATAGTCTGCCTCATTTATGGACTCATTCTCCCAGGTCCCACCACTGCTATAGTGGTAAACACCCATCACTCCTGGCACCCCACCTCAGAATAATGTTGTGTTGGGATCAAGCCTTCAGTTCATGAGACTCTGGGGGACACTTAATATCCAAATCATTACAAATCATTATACCTAGTAATTTTTTATTAGTCAGACATTGTTAATTAGAGATGTGGTGTTTTGAGTAAGAATGGCTCCCATAGGCTCATATATCTGAATTTTTAGTTACCAGGGAGTGGCACTATTTGAAAGGATTAGAAGGATTAGGAGGTGTGCCTTGTTGAAGGAAGTATGTCACTGGGAGTGGGCTTTGAGGTTTCAAAGCCCATATCAAACCCAGTGTTTCTCTTTTTCAGCTTGTGGGTCAGGATGTAGCTCTTAGCTACTAGACTAACCCTCTGAAACTGTAACTAAGCCCCTAATTAATGCTTTTTAAAAATAAGAGTTGCTTGGTCATGGTGTGTCTTCACAATAGTGTGTCTTACAATAGTGACTAGGAAAAGAAGGGTGGATGACATCTGCATCAGAAAAAGCTCACCCCAGCATGGTGGTGACTCTTGAAAGCTGCATTCCCGGACCTCCCTGAACATCAAGCAGGCAGTCCCCAGAGCCTCCTGTCCCCAGCAATTGTTTGCTGCTTATATAAACTCGGGGAGGGTCCTTGTGTGTCTTGTAACTTTCTAAGCTTTCCAAGTCTAATAAAATTCAGCTGCCTGCTTTCTTAGCTAAAAAAGAGCTTCCCTCCAGGAGATATATTTCAATTCATAGGAAATGGCTACACAACACAGATGTACCCAATAAAGTTTAGTTTGAAGGACTTTTTAAAAGTTTGAGCTGGGCTGCGGAGAGATGGTGCAATGGTTAAGAGCTCTTATCCATTGAGTCAAGAGTTCGGCTCTTCCAGAAGATTCCTAGTACCCACATGTCTGCGCATAACCGCCTGTAACTCCAGTTCCAGGGTATCTGACACCCTCTTCTGGCTTCATTGGGCACCAGACAAGCAAGTGGTACATACATACATATACAGGCAAAAATACATGAAATAATAAAAAATTTAAGAGCTCTTACCTTTAGGGCTTGCTTCTTCAGAACCCTTGAGCCATGGGGTCCAAGTGGATGAAGAAGCCAATGTGTAGATTGAAGTGTAAAGAGGAAAGATAAAGTGTAGGTCCAAGTATGCTATGTGTACCCATGGAGGCTGAAGGAGCAAATATAAGGGATGCTGGGACTGGGGACCTTGTTGTGAGTTGTTGGGCTACATGCTGCTGTCAACAGCTTGTCATCAGTACATCTGGAGCTTCTGTCACAATCTAATCACCAAGACTACCAGTGAGACATCTGTCTCATCATAACTAGAGTAGCCCCTGCCCACCTTTGCTTTGAATCTGTAGCATTCTGTCTGGCTCTGTTTTCAGTGTGCTCGAATGTAATGGAGATACAAGAATAACTACTTCTGCTAAAAGCACAAAAGATTTAAGGCTGCCAATTTTAAGTGTTTTCTACCTTGTTTTCACTGGGAATATTTTAAAGATTGTCTTAGACAGAGGCTCAGTAGCAGATACTTCACAGCGAGCCAAAAGCGCTGGGAACTTTTCTTGCTCCCAGTCTGGTCAAGTTAACCTTAGTGACCCTTTATCCTTGCTGTGGTCTCCCCTGGAGAAGTAATGTATTAAATTATTTCCAGTATGGCTAATTAAATTATTCACTAGTATTTACATTAGGCGTCATTTGTAGAAATATTTCATTAAATTACTTACCTGTATTTAGATTACCATTAATTGGTCAGCTGTGTTAATTCTTAACCTGACATTATAAATGAGCACACAGACACCTGATAGATTTTTTTTTTTTTTTTTTTAAAGATTTATTTATTATGTATACAGTGTTCTGTCTGCAGGTATATCTGCAGGCCAGAAGAGGGCACCAGATTTCATTATGGATGGCTGTGAGCCACCATGTGGTTGCTGGGAATTGAACTCATGACCTCTGGAAGAGCAGCCAGTGCTCTTAACCGCTGAGCCATCTCTCCAGCCCACCTGATAGATTTTTAACAAGCCTTAACCTGGATTGAGCAAATTTAGCCCATCAAAGCTAGCTTATAATTCTATTCTCCAGATATGACCCCATATATGCATATGTCCCCTGGGCTGTTATTTTCTATGCTATGCCAGGCCACGTGGAATGACGTTCTTTTCTCTAACCCATGGCAGCGTGTGTCCTCCTTCCTGCTCCTCTGGCTTCTTATTCTATCCATGATGCTCTCTGCCCCAGAAGTCCATGAACCTTTGCCCTGCCTACCTTTCTCTTTGCCCAGTCTCAGGCCTCAGCATTTACTTAACCAATCAGAGACAATGTGAACAAGAAAGGTAGCATAGCTTCACTTGGTGTACAGCAAGCAGGCTTCTGGGAGCAGGTTAATTAACATTTAGAATGTATAACATTACCCCATCACTCCCCTCTGTGATTTTTTTTTTTTTTTTTTTGAGACAGGGTTTCTCTGTGTATCCCTGTCTATCCTGGAACTCGCTCTGCAGACCAGGCTGGCCTTGAACTCACAGAGATCCACCTACCATTGTGAATTCTTTTTTCTTTTTTTAAATATTTATTTATTACTTCAGGTTACATCTCCATCACATTGTCCTCTTTCCACCCCTCCCAGTCCTGCTCTCCCACCCTCTACCCCCTATCCCTTCCATCCCACTCCTCTGGAGTGGAGTGTCCTTACATAACAGTCCCCCGCCCCAGTTCAGCAGTTACATGAGGGCCAAGAGCCTCTGTGAATTCTTGTGCAGACAAGAGCAGCAGTGTGGAGTATGGTCACCTGGCAGAAGAGCCTTTCCTTTCATGGACCACTCCCAGGTAGGCCAAACTCTCAGTCCAGAAATACCAGACTCAAGGGTGTTAAGAGGATAGGTAATTTTGAGTTCCAACGTGGAATATTTTTAATACAGGTTCATAGACTTTGATGTGAATGAACAGGAAGGTTTCAGTCTGCCACATTTACCAATTTTTGTTTGTTTGTTTTTCGAGACCAGGTTTCTCTGTGTAGCCCTGGCTGTGCTGGACTCACTTTGTAGACTAGGCTGGCCTCAAACTCACAACGATCCGCCTGCTTCTGCCTCCCAAGTGCTGGAAATTAAAGGTGTGTGCCACCACTGCCCGGTTCATTTACCAATTTTTACTATTAGGTACTAGTTTTTAAAAGGGGGCAGGGAAAATAAATAAAATAAAAAGGGGTAGGGAGTCAATGGGTGAGAGAGTGGGACTTTTTTTTTTTATCCATCCATTCAATTTGTGGGTAACTTTAAGACCTACATTTGTTAACACTTGGGAAATTACCCAATAAAGCCAGTAGTCCTTGTCAGCAAAACCACTTAAATGTATTGATGGCTTTAACAACATCGCAGAAACCCTAAGGGGTCTAACTTAAAAGTGCGAAGATGGAGAGCTGAATCTGTCCATTTCACTCTGTCAGATGCAGATTTGATAGCTCATCTGCAGAGTGCCATCCCCAGTGGAAGCCTAATGAGCCCCCATCCCCCAACAAAACCCTTTGCTTTGCCCTTTGGTGGTTATTAAGATTTTCTTTTTCAGTCATTATAGCCCATTCCTCAAGAAACAAGCTACTGAGCCACCGCCCCCACTTTTTCTCTTAGAAGGGATCTACTGAGCTGAGTACTGTGCTTTACGTGGTTTAGTTATGTTTGGCCATGTTCCTCCTGGGTAAAAGAAATGGGCCAGTTTTTCGTCTTTAGTTGTGACCCTTACCTAAGTTAAGTGTTCTCATACAGGTATACAGAGCATCAGTCCTTTCCAGCTGGGGTCAATTTTATTTTAGAAGCATAGAAAAGCAGAGAGGAGGTAAGGGCCCACAGGAAGACAAACTTTTCCCTGCTAGGGGTCCTCCTGCATGTGTGCTGTTCAGCAGCCACCCTGGAAGGACTGTGGATTGTCTTCTTTGATTATCAGGTACTCAGTACTAAGAGAGGTTCATGGTAGATGTTCTGGAAACCCCACTTGTGTGCCTGACATGTGAGGGCACATGTGTTTAACTGAGAAGAAACAGAGGGGGCCTAAATGAATGTGTGAAATTGCTGCTATTTTCAAAACATCATCTTGAAATTGAAACTTAGTTAACAAATATATTTATTAATAACTATAAACTGTTATATTAAGCCAGTGGAGCAGCCAGTGGTGGCCTGGAGGGAAGCCTGTAGGCCTGGAGACCCTGTCTCGAAAACAAAAAAATAACAACAAACTGAATTTTTAAAATTCAGTTGTGTCATTATGAAATGAAGCATTTTGTACAATTAATGAAAAAAGAAAAGAAGCAGCTGGTGATTTCAAGAGTTGGGAGATTGAGGCCGAAGGATCACCATGAGTTCAAGGTCACCCTGTGCTCCGGAGTGAGTCTAGATCAGTCTGGGCTTCAGAGTAATACTATGTCTCCAAAAAAAACAAACCAAACACAAGAACCTATCATTGTTGGGTATGTGCTTTCCTTAGCTGGATCGAAGCTTGCTTCTTAGAATTCTCAAGACTGTGATATTGAATGAACATGGAGTCACTTTTCTTAAAGGCTGTGTCCCCAATAAGCTGACTCTTCCACTCCCAGAAGTCATCATGTGTCTTCAGGTAGGGTTAAGGATTCATGAACCCCTTCCTACTTCATGCTAAAGTGTTGACTGGCTGGATTTTCTGGAGAAACAACAGCTGCTGTGAATTCATGAGTACAGTAGGCCTGTCATGTCCAGAAGATACTGTTTCACTCTGGTCTTCCTGGACTTTTGGCTCTTACAGTAAAGTCTTTCTGCCCATTTGTTGTTGTTGTTTGTTTGTTTTGTTTTGTTTTTATGGTGACCCTTAAGCCTTGGTGGGATGGTGTGTCTCATCTGTGGCTGAGCTTTGACCAGCTGTGAGTTAACCAGCATCCACTGCACAAAGACATTTCTTTGCTGAGGTCTGAGAGCTATACTGATCTTAGGAATGTAAGAATAAGAATTTACTGCCAAGACAGGGTAGGCAAGTCCTTCATAATTCCTGCTTTACAATTAATGTCTGTCAGAGATACTGGGCCAAGAGGCTGAAGATAGATACTCCAGCATTATAGAGACAAACTGGGGACTGTCCAGGCAGCCAGTTGTCTATCATTTCTTGGTTTTGGAAGCTGCTTGCTCTGTACTTCCTGTTTATTCAGATATATCTATCTGTCCTTCTCAGGTCTCTGATATGGTTGAAGACTAGATAGTTATAGTCTCACAGTTAACTTTTAAGTTGTTTAGGAATTGAAAGGATTTTCTAGGCTTAAGATGTTTTTAAGTTGTTATTGCAAGTTAGGATGGAAACTGAATTAGGTATAGAACTTTAAACTCATTGAGATAGATAGATAATAGAATATTAATATCAGTTGCCAAATATGTATGGACTGGACATTGGGAATGTATGTTATACCTTATAATTTTCATAATTGTGGCCTTACTATTCTTATTGTTTTGTATTGTATTTATTGTTATATAAAAAAAGAGCCTTTTATTGGACTAAAAAGGGGAGCTGTTGGGGGGAAAGATACACTTAAATTAAAGAAAAAAAGCAGATAGGAGGGTGAGGGGAAAGAGAGTAGGAGGGTAGGACCAGGAGGGGGAGGAGAGAGGGGACTATGATTGAGATATAACTTGAATAAATAAATAAATGTAATTAAAAAAAAGACTTTAGAGAGATTTGATATTGTGTCCTCAGATCTCTTTTTTTTCTACCAGCCTATTTAATTCCTTTGCCCGTTTTTTAAAAATATAGCTTAATTTATATACTGTAAAGTTAACTTTTTAAAACAAGATTTATTTTTATTTTATATTCATGAGTGTTTTACCTGTATGTATGTCTGTGTACCATTTACATGCCTGATATCTGCTGAGGTCAGAAGGGGACATTGGATCCCCTGAAACTGGAGTTACAGGTAGTTGTGAACCTCCATGTAGGTACTGGGAATCAAACCTGGTATCTTAGTCAATGTTGTGTTGTTGTGAAGAGACACCATACTATGGCAACTCATGATGGAAAGCATTTAATTGGGGTTGGCTTACAGTTTCAGAGGCTTAGTCCATTATTGTCATGGCAGAAAGCATAGTGGCACACAGGCAGGCAGCAAGGAGTGATCCACTGTGCCTGGCTTGTGCCCTTGAAACCTTAAAACTCACCCTCAGTGAGCAGTGACACACTTTCTTCAACAAGGCCACACCTACTCCAACGAGGACATATTTCCTAATAGTGTCATTTTCTGATGATTCAGCATTCAAATATATGAGTCAGTGGGGGGCCATCCTTATTCAAACCACCACATCCAGATACTGTACAAGAGCAGCAAGTGCTTGTGTAACTTCTGATATAATGTAGCCCAAGCTGGTCTTGAACTTAGGATCTTCTTCCTCAGCCTTCTAGTTCCTGGGATTACCAGTACCTGGCATTAATATTTATTCTTATATGTAGTGTCTGATCTATATTGGATTGATTTTTGTGTGTGACAAGTAGCGGGACCTCAGTCTATCTTTTTAACATTTGAAAATGAATCCTCTTAGAACCCCTTTCTCCTAAAGACTGTGACTCACCATCCCTCCGATGAATTTTCTAGATTCCATTGTCAGACATCATTTGACTATAATGGTTTTAATGTAATGTAATAAACACAATGGTTTATTTCCCAGCTGTCAATATCCTTCCATCAATTGCATGTTTGTTCTTATACCAATAGTGTACTCTCTTGACAGGGATTGTATGTTAAGATTCTATTACGTTTTGTCATCTCCTCCATACAGTGTTTCATTTTTAGGCTCTATCAATTTATTTTTCAGTTCTGTCTCTAGCTAGTTTAAAAGCACAGGGACAGCCTACGTCTGTCCATTCAGATCCACAGGCTTTAGGCAAGTCAGTCAAGGCCTTTGTGCTTCATTTTCCTCATTCCAAGACACAAGTGAACGCCTTACCTTCCACTGTGATATGAGGGTGAAATGAAATGCCATTTTCTTTAAATACAGGGTGTTCATTAGGTTCTGCTGCTGTCAGTAGATGTGCATAATTGCTTTCTTTAAGATCTTTAAAGTTGGGGCTGGAAATGTACTCAGTGGTACTGTATTTGTTCTGTCACTAATACTGTGGAAAAATGACCTTTAATGTCATAATCCAAAATGTGACTTAGGCTGCTTGTGTGCTGGGTAAACTCACAAAAGCCTAAACCCAGTCAACAGCAATTCTACTGAGTGCATTGTCCTCCCTACTCCTACCTCCAAGTTCAGCTTTTTATTGAACATGTGACAAAAGGGATCTGAGCTGTGCCTGAGTCCTCAGCTGACTCCTCAGCTCTTTCATTTGTTTCTGATCTCCTTTCAGTTGGGACAGCAGTAGCAGGCTGCAGGATCTCCCTCCACTGCTACACAGAGGTTGAGCCAGGCCGCTAGGCCCTGGCTGCAGGCCAAGCTCTCAGTGTCTGCAGTGGCCCGGACCTTTACCAACAGGCCAGACCCAAAAGGTTCGAATTTATAACAGCATTTCAATGGGAACTCCAGTTTGGCCTTGGTGATGACCACCTCATCATCTATTCAGATAAGGCAGACTAGTTCAGGCAAGCTCGCAGATGATGTGATACGAGCTGCCAGGCATGGGGCCAGTCGTTGCATGAAAGGAGAGCCTAATCACAGTATATTTTATATTCTCAGTCCCTGCAAGGATGGAGCGCCTTGACCTGTGTCCTTCCTTTCTGGTTTTTTGGTGCTTTGAGTCAGTGACTCCCAATGTAGCTCAGACTGGCCTCAAACTTGTGGTGATCCTCCTGCCTCTGCTTATCTTTTTAAAAAAAGATTTATATTTATTATTTTTAATTATGCATGGTTGTGTGTGCCTACTTATGTCTATGCGCATGTGCATGCAGGTGCCTGGGGAGGCCAGAGGCTTCTGATCCCTTGGAGCTGCAGTTGTGAGTGGCTGTTATGGGTCTTCTGAAGAGCAACTAGTGCTCTAACCTGCTGGGCCATCTCTCTAGTCCCCTCCCCACACCTTCTTCTTAGAAGTGAGAGAAGGAATTCTCCCCTTTCTCTTCCCCATTGCTTCTTTAAGGTAGCCATCTATCCTAGCTCTAGTTGGCTTATTATTTTGACCTTGGCTTGCTGATGTAACTCACCACTTCTTTGCCAGGCTGGATGGACTTGGTTGGGAAGTTCTGGAAGGTCTTGCCTACTCAGTTGAGAGTCTTTTGACTAGTGCACATGGCTGAATGAGGCTGCAGCATTAAGATGTCATAGTCTGGCGAGAGCCCCTTCCGACCTTGTAAGGTAGAGGCTAGGAGTGAGAGTAAGAGTCCTAACTTCCGGCCTCTTTCTGCTTGACATTCAGCCAGATTTCAGTATGCTGGAGGAAGCAAACCTCTCAAGAGTGCAAGGTCATTTTCCAAATGAAAATGTCATC
The DNA here is from genome assembly GCA_907164525.1 of Lophiomys imhausi. Classification (NCBI taxonomy): domain Eukaryota; kingdom Metazoa; phylum Chordata; class Mammalia; order Rodentia; family Muridae; genus Lophiomys; species Lophiomys imhausi. Next base: position 1,433,908 of record CAJQZJ010004755.1, read on the forward strand.
AGGAAGGAGTCTTTGTTTGATGGAAACCATGCTTTCGCTCTAAATGGCAGTCTGTGGGGCTTTATTAATCTTGATTCCCCAGCAGTCCCTGCTCCCTGTGCAGACTGATGGCCATCCAACTGCAGTAAGAGGGACTTCTTTCTGATGGCAGATGGAATTCAGTGAAGCTGGGGAAGCCGTCAGCTACACTTCCTGTAGCAGGATGTGAGCAGTGGTGTACGTGCAGAATGTGTCAGCTTCAGGATAAGACTCTTAGTAAAGCTCCTCAAAATACCTTCAAAATGAAGGATTAGATCATTATTACTACTACGTGTTATTCTCATTATTATTTGATGACATGTCATTGTGTAGCCCAGGCTGGTCTCAGGCTTACGATCTTCTTGTCTTCCCTTTCTAAGTGCTGGGATCACATGTGTACACCGCATGCCTAGATTAGTTTATTTCTTTTATGTTTGTTTTTATATAAAATATCTTTTCTTGTGGACTTCACATCCATATATTACTGATTTCTAATGACTCTTCCTCATTTTCTAATTTTTTTTTTTTGGGTTTTTTGAAACAGGGTTTCTCTGTGTAGCCCTGGCTGTTCTGGACTCGCTTCGCTCTGTAGACCAGGCTGGCCTCGAACTTGCAGAGATCCACCTGCCTCTGCCTCCCGAGTGCTGGGATTAAAGGCGTGAGCCACCATGCCCGGCCCTTTTCTAATTTTTTAATTTTAATTAATTTTTTTTTGAGACAGTGCCTCACTATGTAGACCAAGCTGGCCTTGAACTCACAGAAACGCACTTGCCTCTGAGGTGCCAGGATTAAAGGCGTGTGCCACCATGCCTTGCTTGGTTTTCTAATTTGTACTACATATGCATAGATCACATATGTTGAGTCATGTTAACACATACAGTGTAAGTGCTTCACTCAGGGTGTCTGATGTTCAAGACATGCCTGACCCTGGTGCTCCTGGAAATACTGAGGGTCCAGGAGAGCACACAGCAGCTCCTCTGTGGGTCTCCCTGCTCTGCTGACTACAGAGACTGTGCAGTGCTTTCCTGATGGAGAAGTCAAAGGTCAGTTCTTAGTTTTTATTCACTCCTCTCTTTGGGAGCATCGGTTCTCAACCTTCCTAATGCTGCGACCCTCTAATACAGCTCCTCATGTTGCGATGACCCCCAACCATAAAATTATTTTTGTGGCTACTTCATAACTATAATTTTGCTACTGTTAGGAATTATAATGTAAATATCTGATATGCAGGATGGTCTTAATTGACCCCGTGAAAGTGTTGTTTGATCCCCAAAGAGGTCGAGATCCACAGGCTGAGAACCACTGTTCTAGAGTTTAAAGTAGGAAGGTAGATTTTGGAAGGTGCTTCCGAATCCAGAGCCATACCCATAAAGAAACTGCTGTGTGGATTCTTAGCCCTGTACATTTCCAGGAGCACCAGGGTCAGGCCTCTCCTGTCTGCTTTCTGAAACGACTCATCTTGTCAGCATAGAAGCTATGCCTTTGACTCTTGTTTTTGGCAAATTGCTAAGTCTTAGCCTCCTTCTCCCTCTGGACTCTTCATTCATTAAGTTCATTTGAGCCCATCACTTCCAATAAAGAAAGCTTCCACATCAACAAAGAGGTGACCCTTCCTCCTCAGGGAGGGCAGCCGGACAGTCTGAAGCCTGTCCCAACTTTGTCCCATCACTGAGGTAGCAAGATCATGAATTTTATTTTAATTCTGCGTTGTCTGAAGTGGCGTCTGCTCAGCTCAGCCCCTACTTCAGCTGTGCTTGGAAGAGGCTGTTGTTCACTTGATCTGCTTCAATTACTGTTAAGTAATGGGCTCTGTGTGTCTACTTGGGATTTGAATTTTGTTTATATAGTGAAGTGTCTTTTTAGTTTGGTGATAAATCTCCATCTGCCTTCATGAAGGCCAACGGATCTTCTCTGGAAGGGAGCAGAGAGAAGGAAGCGTTCATTCAGCACAGGCAGGCCCAGTCTCAGTGCTCCGGCAGTGGTTGGTTTCTTGAGGTCTAGGTCAGGCCTTCATAACTGAACTGTTGGCCACATGGACGTGTGGGTTAATGTCACTTGTGATCAACTTGTTCATGAACAGCAGAAATGAGAGTCATTTAATCCATTCCAATGATGGAGGGTCACCATGTACATAATGTCCTCATGCTTCAGAGGCTACCCGCCTGCTATCAGGGTAGGTCTTTCCTTTTCTCCTGCATCAAGGATCACCACCTAAGCCACCTAAAGAATGTTGGCTCATCACCACGGGGTATCACAACTCCGCTGGCCTTCCTGTAGCAGATGCTTCACCGCCCACAAATGATTGTGGGCAATGAATTTCTACAAGTGTCTTGAATGTCACTGGTGAGATCTGAATTCTAGTTTGTGTTTACACTTCTGCTTCCCTTTCTAGTGAACCTAGTTATTGAGAGAAGAACAAGGGAGATGCTGTTGCTGCTGACTGATGGGAGAAAGAAAACATGTATGCAAATGGCGTGGGAAATGGCAATAGTCCCATATTAGTCCAGATTATTGAGAGTTGACAGCAACCCGATTTTAACACTGCATATTAGTTAATTTCCTTTGCTGTGATAAGATGCCATGACCAAGGAAACGTAAGAAAAGGAGCTTTTTTAAGCTTATAGTTCCAGAGGAGTAAGAATCTGTCATCGGAGGCATGGCAGCAAGTGGCAGGCATGGTGGCAGGAGCAGGAACCTGAGAGCTTATTCTTGAATGGCAAACATGATGCAGAGGGTGAACAGGAGGTGATTGAGTTGTTAAACTCTCAAAACCTGCCCCTACCCCCCATGACATACCTCCTCCAGAAAGGCTCTGCTCCTCCTCCCTCAGTGCTTCTATGCTTGTATGGCAGTGAAAGTATTTTGTGTGGTTTGTTTTAAATGGCACACAGACCATTTAGAGACTCTGGAGAAGTGTGTCCAGAGTAGGAAGAATCCAGGGAGTAGTCTAGAAGCAGAGGCGTATTGGAGTGGAGGAATGCTTAGTCCGAAGGACCTGAGGATAACCTGGAACACTGAGAGGAGGGGCTGTCTTAGGTTGTTCAGAAAGGAAAAGTTAGATTTGGTGGCTTGCAATTATGAGAAGACAGTTTGGATTAAGTCAGAGTTTCTAGACTTATGGATGTATGCCACTGGAAATGTGAGGGATGGTTTTCATCAGAAAATCCTTTTGCAGCTAGGCACAAATACACACCTAGTACTCTAGGAGACCAAAGCAGGAGGCTCATTGTTTGAGCCAGCCTAACTGGGCTACATATTAAGCTCCCCATATCCCCCACGCACACATCTATTGACAGATTTTGTCTAATTATTGCCATGTTATTTACTTATTGTTAATTTGGGTTTCTCTCATACCTTTGGGATTTATTAATTAGAATTTATCACTAAAGGAAGCTCTGTTCCCTCCTTGCATTTATCGTCAGGTTATTTTGAGTCTGGGCAGGTACATAGGTGTTTACTGTTCTTTGAATTGTACCCATTGCTATCATTTACTTTATAGCTTAAATTGCTCCAGCCATGAGGAATCCTTCAGGTTGACATCTGTGCCCTGTTGACAAGCCCACATCCTTTCACAAGGACTTCCTAAGTATTTTGGTTCACACAATGTTTCAGGATCAGGATGAATTGATGGCTCAGTGTGTGAAAACTCTTGTCACCAAGCTTGATTCCTGAAACCTACATGGAGGAAGGACAGAAGCCGACACCTGCAGTTACCCTCTGACTTCTATCTATGCAGCTCATTGTTCTTAGACTGTAAACAATCTACAGATGCATCCGCACGCACACTCATCTGTGTGTCTCGTTCCCTCCACTGTCATACTGTATAC